>JACCPG010008852.1:0-11754 GCA_016069955.1 Drepana arcuata
CATATAGCACCTAAAATATATCTCTGGCGGACAGTGGGTGTGTGGGTACTACCTATACACCTCTTCCTACCCCTTCGGGGACCCTTGTGGGAAGGCGTGAGGAGCCTTTACAACTGGCAGAACTTAGGTACCTAACCAATGTTGCCGTGCTAAGCGGCGTCCTTTAGGTCCAATATCCAGTAGCTGCAATTTAACACCTAATATCAGGGTCCTAATGCCATCGCGTGTTTGGCTAGACGAGCAACAGATAACTTTCTCACAAAAATACACATTATATTAAAGCAAACTACAATTTTATAGGCTGCTCATTGCAGACCATTTTCCCTGGCACTTCCTTAACTCTGCAATATTTCACCGCAATAACACAATATATGTATGTAATAACAGCTAACACAACATTTAATAATCCTAACACAAACGCCGCGGGCTGCACTAATTAACTTTGTCAGAGTCCCACATAATGAGCGTCGCACTCGCCCTTCTGGCACTGTCTGCGTTTGCTCACATAACAACACATTACATTATATACGTACTGTTTGTAGGTAGGCAGCTACAAGCACCATGGACTATTTATGCATTCCTTGTAGTTGGTAGGAAAGCCATAAGATAGCAGGTATTGAGGACCTATTCAACCCATTCACGCGTAGACTAATTGCTTGGTAGCATTTATGTACGTTTTGTTGCGTCTACAGAGGTAGGTCTATAGATGTAGGTAGGTCTACACATTGCAGCTTGGCGGATGTGTAGCTGTAGGGTCCTGTGTCTGTGTGTAATGCGTGTAACAGCTGTGTTTTGGGTGGCAGGACGCCCTGCGCGGCCGGCGCTGTGCCTCCCTGCGGTCCGCCACCCCGGGCGCGCGCGCCGCCGATGACTCCGGCCGCAGCACGCCCTCCGCACTCCCCCGCGCGTCCCCCTCCCCCGCTGACACCCCCGCTCCGAAGAAATCCAACTGGGAGGTCATCGAACACTTCTCCTCCAGCCGGAGCAAGAAAAGTCCCACTGCGGTAAGTACGAACAGGAGCAGTCACAGACAACTATGTGTATTTTGGTTGAACGTGCCTTCATTTTGGAGCTGGTTTGCGACTTAATTGCTTGATAAATATAATATATCTTATATCGAATCCAAAACCTCCATAAAAATCACCAAAGATTGCTACCACACCAATATCAAAAGAACAGCAATGAAGTATGCGACCGCAGCCTTGAAACCAATACGCATCACTGCGTAGTTATTGTGGGTTTGATTAAAAATACCGCAGGTTAAATACCAGCCAGGTGATCTGGCGGCACAACAATCAGGCGGGACAATGTGTTTAAGGGACGCCGGGATTGTTTTTGTCAACACACCAATTGGTCCATTCGTGTAAATCGCGCGCAAATTACTGTTTGGTTTTCGGTTCATTCCATTATTGGAGCCCGAGCGAGCCACAGAGGGAATCATTGGGTTATTCACATAATTTTATTCGATGCCACTTCACAGTCTACTAAAAGCGGTCACTTACGAGATGTTAGGTAGCAAATCATAGGGGAGACAGGAGTGCCATAAATGACGCGTGAATTTTGTCATAATATACTCGTAACTATGAGTATCTGTACTCTGTCTATCAATATATAAGGTAAGTACCAAATTGCTACAGCTTGAGTATCCTGGATAGTCTACCGTGTTCCCAATCAATCTATTGACAACAATAGTACTTTGGCCGAAGAACTATAGCAATACACGAGAAAGCCCATTGTAATATAATGTTCAGGCACACGTGCCAAGTGTCCCGGAGGTGTCTACTATCAGGACGAGGCCGCATGCGCGGGTCGCGTATTTCCGTTTGCAGATTAGATCTGTCCCGGACGGTGCATTGAATTGTTATTTAGCCACCAACTGACGGGTATTGCCTTCACATACCGTTAAATCTCATCTTACCATTTGCGTAACAGATAAGAATACGCTATTATATATGATACTTGACGATGAAAAGTATGTAAGGATCGTAGCAAGTGGAAGGAAGTGGTCGTTGCCTACCCCTACGGGAAAGAAGCGTGATTATATGTATGTATGTATGTATGAAAATTATCGTCGCATTTATACGCCTTATCGACTGGTTAACCAAAGAGAAACGCATGCCGCTAGTCAGTGTTAAAACAAATTGTATATTGACCTTTGAACTCGCTACGGCTGTATTCCATAGCTGGATGAACGAAGCAGCGCCGCAAACTCGGCTTTGCTATAGAACCGTAACAAATCCATGCGTGCTCCGGAGCAACCCGGCCGTGGCGCGTCTTGCGGACAATACCTGGGGCTAAGAACAATATCAGCTTAAAATAACGCCTCCTCTGAGAAGCTATAGTATCTTTAATACTTAGAGACAATGTATAATCCTGTTGTGAGAGGTTAAACAGTACACGAGTATCCTTAATGAATACACAAAGAACAAAAGTTTGCTTAGTATGAACTCATGAAAGTTTGCATAGAAGTATCTTTTGCATCGTAAATGAGCACTAAACTGTGTTGAGTCAATATTCCTTCCACTCTTCTTCTTTGCTTTGTTTATGTTTGCTTAATTCATAACTTATAAAAGATGAGCTAAAATATATTGTTCAAGATTTGTATAGGTACATACATTTTGATCACATAAATGCCTAGATTGTAATAAGGGCTACATATCTATATGAAGCAAGGGGTGGGTTCAAGTCCCGACTGTTATCTCTTATCCTGCCGTAATATATTATAGTGAAATTGGGAAATGTTCAGGCAGTAAGGTAACCGTTGAACGTAAACGTAACGTTCCTTAATTCTTGAAAATTCCAACTAATACCACAAGGCACTATGATGAGAATATTAGTAAAATCATCTGCGATAAGATCCGATCCGAGTGGCAAACTAAAGGGCGTAATTGACAGCGGCTGTCTACCGGAGCTCGTTATCGCGCTCAGTAGACACAAGACGAACAGATGCGCATCAGGTTTCCATATAAACAATGTGTTATAAAAACCTCCAAGAATATTGTGTAATCCATCTTAATTGTGCCTTTGTGGCGTCAAAGCGAATATTCACATTGAAATCCGCACATTAATAATTTTTCAAGGAGACTGCGGTACGGCAAGGAGTCGATGATAACCGCCGCAAAACATATTTCTATACTTATAGTAATTGTTTGTTTGAATTGAATGAATAAAGTTCCTTAAATTTTTATGGAACTTTATTCATTTTAAGAGAGTTAGGGCATAACTGGTTACCCATTCGAATTTGGAGTTGCCCGACAGGACCATTGCCTTAGAAGTCTGAAAGCCAAAAGTTTTTGTATTGTGTTCCTACGCGTAAATAAGCTTTCCAATAATGAGCTCCTTGGGGAGGAGAGCGGATTGTTGAATTGTGCTGGCAGCAGAGGGAGTAGTCCCATTACGCTGCCAACACAGTATACTCTCCGAACAGAGAGAAGCAACGCGCAAGTAATACTTCGGTATCGTGAGCGTACATAGGCTAAGTTAACTGTTTCCCATCAGGTGAGCCGTATGCTTGTTTGCCCCTATACAAATAATCTATTTGAAGCAGAGGTATAGGCTACATATT
This sequence comes from Drepana arcuata, assembly GCA_016069955.1. Classification (NCBI taxonomy): domain Eukaryota; kingdom Metazoa; phylum Arthropoda; class Insecta; order Lepidoptera; family Drepanidae; genus Drepana; species Drepana arcuata. The sequence continues at coordinate 3,566 of JACCPG010008852.1, forward strand.
ATAGCCCGACTACTAGAGGGAGCGAATCAGTCCAATTGAACGCGAGTGAAGAGACAACACAGCTAGTATTATACAACATTGGTCCATATACATGCACACATAGGTTGTACAACTATTTGTAAAAGCACCGGTTTGTATGATATTGGCTTTGTAACTTGAATATACTTGGTTCCATTCGTTTCAGTTTCATTAGTATGTACAGAAATGGAATGGAGCTCATATCTAATTCGTGTTCACCACACAGCCGCATAATGCTCTCTATGAGTGACTTTGGACAAGGGTCAGGGGTCACGGCCTGGGAACATGACTCGCAACAAAATTACCTTGGAGTGAAGGGATGGGTCAAATTATTTTATTGAATTTCTTATCCAATTTCCCACGTAAAAGTCCAAAGCAATACGATCCCTACATAGCCTATAATTATTTTTCTTAGTTAATCAATAGTGGCACAATACCAATAACCGCTTGTCCCCGCGAACACCTATTTAGTTCAAGACTTTTGAGAACAAGACACCTATACTGGGAATCTTACTAATTTTATAAAAGCGATAGTTTGTGACGTAGCTTGTTACTCAATCACGCCAGGATATCTGAACGGAATACTTTGGTGGAACAGCTCGGGTCAAAGCTAGTTTTATAAATAAATTGAACTTAACTATGACGATAGGTGCCGATATAAACAACACCTTGATTGGTATTATGTTTGAACACCCCGCGAGGGACACAGCGTGATGGTGTGCAAAGATGGTGTCATAACCTTTGATACTGCGATTGCGATGCGATTCCAATGAAAACGAAGTCGGCGTTAAGTTCTCTACATCGCAACATATCCAATGAATTGCACAAACAGACATACATACTACGTATAAATGCGATACAGAAAAATAACCAATAACAATTACTTTTTGCACAATTCGCGTTAACGTACATACATAGAGACACACAACAATTCCACTTCTAATTCTGATTTTGTTATCTGTACAATTGTATGTTTACCTAGATAAATGAAATGAAGAGACACTACATCAATATTATACCTACATTAGGATGTTTTTGGCTCAAAATTAATATTTAACGTTAAGGGCCTTAGAGACTAGTTTCGGGGAGGAAGGGAAGGCGTGACCACCGCTAAAATTCCCTGCGGAAATGTTATCGGCGCAGACGCTACTTGCCTGCGGCCGATGGTATTGACTTGCTTGTATTATTGCCAGTGACAATGAATAAGTGTGTCCCACGATACGTCGCAGTACATCCTCGGGAGGCCGCCTGTCACACCGCAGGCTTATATTGAATTATACAGCGACACAAATGTGTTTTGTGAATGTTTCTTCCTCTACAAGCAAAAAAGTATTACTGGACTAAGCTAAAAAAAGGAACTTAAATTAATCACAAATTCATATTGCTTCACTTTAATATTATACATACATATCATCACGCCGAGTCCCTAACAGGGAAGGCAGAGAGTATAGAGCGCCAGTTCTCTCTAGATTTACATACCTCAGTCGCTTCATACATGCTCGTCGGTTTCGAGTATACTTGACGTTCCTGTCCTTGAGTGTCCGATCGATTTGATCTGGGTAGTTGGAACGTGGTCTTTAATATTACCTTAAAATAGCAAATACTAAATAACTGTTGTAGATATTGTGATATTCGGATAAACAGGTTAACGGTGAACGAAAACTAAGAGGCAGGGCGCAGCGAGATTGAAAATTGAAGCTGCCCGACTGGAGCGCTATCTTAAAGAAAATAGGCAAAGGAAATTTTTCCTTGTATTTCTGCTGTGATTAAGCCATACATAAATCTACAAGAACTGACGGTAGTAGTATATATTCCACCTAACAATCTATCCGTAGGCTATCATCAGGCCGTATACACATTGTTTACAAGAATATACAATCCAGCGACGGTCGCGTCCCAATACCCGCCAGCCGTCGAAGTGGCGCACCTGTTCGTGCGTAGTGTATTCCGCTGAGACCAGTTCACTTCTGTAACAAAAGCTTCGTACGTGAGCATTTTGAAACCGTGCAGTTCGGATTTTATTGAATGCAAATTGAAATACTCAGATGTTTCCGTAGGATTGCTCTCAGCAGATGGTTTGTTACTCCTACCGCCAAGAGTATGGACATACCTACAAGTGAAAGCCAGTGCTTTCTTTTGTTTCACTATCACGTCTTAACTACATACCCTTGTTATATACTATACTATTATATAAAATTATTACTCTCACTCTTGAGAGAGCTGACACTAAAAGAATTTGAAAAATCGAGGTAGTCGCGAGACTAGTACGTAGGATTGAGTCACAATAAATTTTATATATATATATATAAAATTAATTGCGAGTCGCTATCCGCTATCGCTCAGCTTGTGTTCATCACGCCATTAATGCCAACGGTAAAGTAGAATCTGGCTTTTTACATTTATTGTGACTCAATCCTACGTACTAGTCTCGCGACTACCTCGATTTTTCAAATTCTTTTAGTGTCAGCTCTCTCAAGAGTGAGTGCCCAAGTATATCTACTGACAGAGCGCACGTGTGAATGAGATGGTGGGCGGCTGCAGTGTTTCCGCCCATCAATGCTGGTATGGCGGTAAAAAGGCACGTACGTTAATCCAGGCTGGGGTGGACAGCAGCCGGACTCTGCAAATTCGCCTCATGTATCCACAACCCAGTTACGAATTTTGCATAACAAAGTTACAGCACTGCAAAGTTCCTCCTAAGCGTAGGATTACTGAGGTGCAGTCAATGGATTTGTGGAGCAATATCAGAAGTGACACCTGCCGCCCTCCATTATGGACAAGCGCTTTTTTTCTCTAACACTCCGTAACTTACTTAGTATGAAAAATGTGGTTGGCTGCGTCTTCCGAACTCTAATACGCTCAGAAAGACTTGCGCCCCATTTCCCTGTGCTGCTCGTTATTGTGTTCTTATAAGGATACATATTTTTGGCTTGCATTGGATGCTGCTAGTCTCTGAAAACGAGTTATAAAATAATTGTCTAAAATGAACTGACTAAAATTGCTCTAACTGAACAATATTTTTTTTACTATGCACAAATTGTAGGAAAACTCAATTAACCTCCTGTCCCTAAAAGCTACTTCGAAGCAACTCCATGTAATTAAAACTATGTATTTGATCCCAGAATTTAAAACGCTTGACTGAAAATAAAACGCACTGGAGAAATGCACAGTTAATTAAAACTGTAGCCGTTGTTTAGTTTCAAACGTTCCGTTTGGCAAGTTTGGAAACTCGTAGCATTTACACGGAATATTCGTTTGGAGACAGATTCAAATGGAACTTTATTAATTAACAACACTCCGGTATAAATGTTCACACGAATAAATTTGTTTATGGTGAAATAAATTGAGTTTTGGAATTGCATCGTTTGATTTCATATTTTATTCATAGCATGGATACGAGTCCTTCGATACATCGCAACTTATTCTTATCCTAAGCATTAAATGCTTGAAGTAATATTTTTGCGGAGACTTTGAAAGCTTAATATACTTAATACTTGATAACTTCATACTATATATAAAAAAGGCTCTTACCAATTAAGTAATATGAGTGTCTTACTTCGCTGGCCGGATGTAAGGAAGTTGAGATCCTTTATTATGATGCACAAGGACGTCTAGGCAAGTTTCAACGCAAAGGTCATAATATTTTTATACAACATCTGCCTACATTTTACAACAAATAAAACATAAGAAAAATTATAAAACTAAGTGTACATGCTTCCACCCAACACCCAACAGCCAACTCGTCCCGCGATGATTACGGTCAGCATCCGGACGTGCATCATGGATTAACAAACCGTGGGATTTGTCAAATAATTAGCGGCGCTCCTGTCACGTACGCCCGGCCGCGCGCGCTAGGTGTACAAGCCAGGTGACGACTCTAAGGGCACGTTGCTCGCTCTATCAGTTTACATAAACACATTCGTGTCCATCAACAACGTAATTTTTTTTTTATTGTTGCAACCAGCAATTCAGTATCACCCTCAAGCAGAATTCATCTTTATCTCCAAAAGGTAAAGGTGTGATTGGGTCCGAAGGCTGTTATTGTACAAATGAACCATAGAACCTGCTCCCTAGATGCCTGTAGAAAAGTATGTTAATGTACGAGTACTATACAGGCGCTTTTATTTAATCAATGCCGGGTTATAACTTCATGCGACGTAGCAGTAACACCCGACTAAGAACACCTTTGGATATGGAGATGAAATGAAATCACTGTTAGATCAGAACTTCAACAGCAGATAGAGACTAGATTATCCCGATGTAGCAAAGTAAAGTGAAAATGCCAACGTGCATGTAGCATCAGGGAGGCGGCCTTTGATCCGCGCGCAGTGCACACAGCTGCTCGTCACACTCGAGGCGGGCTGCGCACTTTAACGATATTCCATGTTTACTCACAGCCTGCTGGGCGGCTAATGGGCTGCGCCTAGCTCTCATTTGTTCACACGCTCAGTCGCAATGACAGAATAATGGAAAGCTGCTATCTGATGACTTGAACGACTAGATTATCTGAATATTTTTTTCGATAGAAGTTTACAGCTATGTCTGTAAGAGATGATCTTAGAATCCATACTAATATACCCTATAACAACCATTTTAGCCGAGTCAGTAGGCTTTACTAGAACTCAAAACTTGAGCCCGACTAAAGAACATCCACATTGTTGAACATATTAGCCTAATAGCCCGTGTTCCTGTTGTGAGTAAAAAAAAACTGGAGATTTTAAAGATTTTGTACGAAAATTTTGTACTAGAATATTGACGTTTACACTCAAAATACAGATGAGAGAGAGTAGGGGAGATAAGATCAGGCCCATGCAAGGCGCGAGGAGCGTGCCCCGCCGCTAAGGGTCGGAAGGTATTTCTCCATCTGAGGAGGTAATTTTCGGTGACAATAAGACACTGCTCATCCGTAACGCCTGGAGCGTCCATTATCCCACGAAAGTACACGCGTCAGACCTTCATCAAATGGTTACCCAGATACTCGAAAAGAAACGTGCTATATACGTGAAGGCATTTGGCAGAACTTAATGAATACCTAAGATATTCAAATGATGTTGTTACGTCTCAGAACAATATGATCGCCGCTGCCGGGCATATTGCTTAGTGTCATTATTTTTTTATTATTTTCACGTGTGACGAAAAAACTGTATAAGGCGAGTGTGAATGAAAGTGTTGGACGGGGTAGACCTAGACGGACATTTCTAGACCAAATTACGGACGTCTTGAAAAAAGACCAGGTCAAGAGTACCCTAAACCGAAGAGCATGTATGAAGAGAATAATGAAAGTGGACGAAGCGAAAGAAGTATGTAAGGATCGTAGCAAGTGGAAAGAAGTGGTCTCTGCCTACCCCTACGGGAAAGAGGCGTGATTATATGTATGTATGTATGTATGTATGTATGTATGTATTTTTTCATATTCTACAATCTACAATCCTGGATGTTTGACCAACATCAAGACCTAATTGTTTACTCACTGTAGCATTACAGTAGTTGATATAAAAGTCTTTTATAAAATAAACATGAGTTTGTATTCCACTTTCATAACAGCAGATATCTCACGCGCCCTTACGCGGCTAGTACTTATTTACACAGCCACTTGAGAATCTGTGAAACGGGCAAAACGGAGACCCTTTGTGTCAGACAAAGGCGAGATTCCGGCGATAATAAGCGCTAAGGATCGCAGCGTGGCGCGACTCAATGCGCCTCACTAGCTCCCGCCGCGTTGTGTGGTGACACCAGCATGAGGTTGAGCCGCGACATGAGCGGTGGAATTGAGCCGACCTCTTCAAATGTAATATTCTGATAATATAAACGCATGCATGAAAGTACTACAGGATAGCGGCTCATAAATAGACTCGCACGGGGTAAGCAAACAGAGAGAGACCACTTTCACTTCATCTACTTTCATCAGTCTCTTCATACATACCCGCCTTACGTTTCCATCATGCTGGATACATTAACTTGAGCCAGTTGGAATTTGGTATTTCACAGCCTCTTGTGAAATGAATGACGTCAATAACCGTATAATTGGGAGCAATCATGTACGATCCCCAATAAAGTAGTCAAAGGTGCCGGTTGAGGGGGTTACCGTGGGGTGGAGCACGAGATTTGCATTCTATTTAAAATATATTTACAGCTAATATGATTAAAGCCACACACAGAGCCGCACGCACAATGTGATGTGTATGTTAATTAGGAGGCATTATGGGACTTGCTCCCAGTCACGGTAATCACACGGCTGTGGTGTATAACAAGTGTGACAATGAATAACATTGCACGCGGAGTCGGCCGCGTTAACGTTTGATAAATATGGAGCTACATTTTGTATACGTGCCATTTACCTTAACATTCAAAATATATATCAATGCGTCCAAATTACGTCCGTATACGAAAATGAGGTCGGGCCCAGACCTTTACACGGCTGACATACGTGTTAGCACGTCGCTAGCAGCGTAATTACGGAAATGTCTGTTTATAAACACAAGAAAAACTATTACTCATACTTATTATACTAGCCGATTGATATTACGACATATTTTGAGATTTGTGTATAACCATTTGAGTTAACGCCATTTGACGCATACGCTTCGATTAAACGTCAACAGTTCTCCGTGATGTTGGCTGAACAACAATATGACACTTATTGTAAAGGTTAAAAAATAATGCAGTAATCAGTTATCCTGGCAATGTTCTTGTTGAAGGGAGGTCCCCTGCCCTCCGGGGTCGTCACGGCTGAACGCCTAAACCCATGCTCGTAGCATTCGTGGGTACGGACTGATGCCAGCTTACTGTACCGGTTGCCAAGGCAACGGCCATGCTATCACTAGTCTTATGTATTACAATTATACCGAGTAGCGGCCGGCACACTCGAAGCATTGCAAGCATTAGGTGCACCGGTTTAAACAAACGAACCCAACCCTTAGGATTTTAATTTATTACTATTTAATCAGACAATAACAACTCAATCTTAGTGTTTAAATAAAACTTAGCACCAACAGTACATTATTATTATTATAATAAAAAAGACCATTAATAAGTGTTTCCATACAAATACGTTGTCTAGTAGGTATATGTATGATTATAACCATAGGCACGCAGCACAGTAATGTTTTCTTATTCTCATATAATGTTGTTCTTACTACAGTATACTGTTCTCAAAAAAAAAGAACAGTGGTCTTCTAGAAGTTATAGGATGTTGTGAATATATCCTCATGACGATGCAATAAAACAAACAGCTCCGAAGATAACAAAATGTTAACATTAATTAAGGGAGTAAATACTGACATGAACAAGTATTTATGGGTTTTTAACTAAATAAAAACGTAGTTAGCTTCTACATGTATACAGTAATTTTTTATACGAAAATAATGAAATGACATGAAACGTTTTTTGTTTCTTTACTATACCTGGTGTCATCGTTCGTGGCCATCAGCCCCATGGCCCCAGACCGCCCAGTGGGCTCACTGCGCGGTTTCAAAGGTGCTTCTTGCCTAGTGACACTCACACCGAGATCAGAGCATCGAGCCGTCGGTACCTAGTCGTCCCGTTTTCGAGGCAATTAGTCATAAACCATGACCAGTATTGATGAAACGCTGAACATTCGCTACAGATATGATTGCCGCCGGGTGCCATTAACACACATTTATCAATCCCCGTCACAAGTCAAATATTTGTAAAGCACATTTGTATAACACACATATTTTATATAATTAAATCCACGACTTCTAGTCCAATACACAATCTTAAGAGTCAAGTTGTAACTTCATTAGGAATATGTTCGTTGTAATCGATTTTATAAGGAGTTTGACACAAAATATACAATTATATAACATGTTCATGTGATATAGAGCCGTGGTGGCCGAGTGGTTCGAGCAGTTGCCTGCAACGCAAAGGTCGCAAGTTCGAATCCCGACTGTACCAATGAATTTTTCTAAACTTAAGTACAGTGATTAGTCACACCACGAGCTTTACGGTGAAGGAAAACATCGAGAGGAAACCTGCATACGTCTGAGAAAAATTCAAAGGCGTATGTATAGTCGTGCTTGAGTAACGGCGATGGACTCGCCATCTGTCACGTTGGCACCTAATATACCTCTGGCGGAAAGTGGGTGTGTGGGTATTACCTATACACCTCTGCCTACCTTCGGGGACCCTTGTGGGAAGGCGTGAGGATA
>JACCPG010008857.1:0-21995 GCA_016069955.1 Drepana arcuata
CATCTGTCACGTTGGCACCTAATATACCTCTGGCGGAAAGTGGGTGTGTGGGTATTACCTATACACCTCTGCCTACCCCTTCGGGGACCCTTGTGGGAAGGCGTGAGGATATATTATATTATTATTATATAATATTTGTATAATATTGTATAATAGACATATGTATTTACTTTATAGAACAAAATTTTGTAAGTTAATAAAAACTCTTATTACAGAAACGCAATTAAGTTATTTACGGACATCGAACCTTCATCAAGGTATCTTATAAACATATAAAAAGTGATAATTTAACAATATTATCAGTGGGTAAACGAGCTTAAACGAGGTTAAAATATTCAGGTATTTTCCGTGCGAAATGCAAATCTGGACAATTTGGCTGGGTGCTCGGAGTAAAGAAGTCATCTCTATGAAAAATTTACTGTTATTACAGTGGCGCGCCGAAGGTGAGAAGTCTACAACATTTGGTAAATGATGTATTTAACCGACGCGACCACTTTTTTTTTTCTTTAGGTTTTAGAACTTTTTTTTTTATGCAATAAGAGTGGCAAACAAGCATACGGCCCATCTGATGGGAAACGGTTCTCGCAGCCTATTTACGCTCACGATACCGAAGTATCACTTGCGTGGTGCCACTCTGTGTTCGGAGAGTTATAGTGTGTTGGCAGCATAATGGGTTTAATCCCTCTGTTCAACACAATGTAATAATCCTCCCCCCTCCCCAAGGAGCTCATTACTGGAAACCTTATTCACCGCGTAGGAACACAACACAAAAAATTGTGTTATTTGGCTACGGACTTCTGTAAGGTGGAGGTCCTGCCCCAGACGGGCAGCTCCGAATTCGAACGGGAAACCCGTTATGCCCTGCCTCTCTTAGATCTCTTAGATACAGGATTTGATAAATACAAATAAATAAAATTGGAGTGTCTGTTTGTAATATTACAATAACCGCTTATTTTAAATGCATATGGATGTACACACGGTACATACACCAAAATAACTTTTATTTTTTTATTTTTGTCCATCTATCTGTCTGTCTGTTTGTTCCGGATAATCTCTGAAACGGCCGAACCGATTTTCACGAGATTTTCACTCGCAGATAGCTCATGTTAAAAGGAGTATCTTAGACTACTTATTTTTGAAACTGAACAATATTTTAAATTCTTTTTTGTTCAATTCCACGCGGACGAAGTCGCGGGCACAGTTAGTAATAAAAAAAGTAATAATCTAGCTTATAATTATAATTCGCATACTGTTGTCGCTTCTAATTGCGGGACCATTTAATATCAAACATGTAGGAATCTTACAATATTAGTGAGCTTAAATAAATTAAAATAAAATATGTCCCCACGCCTTCCCACAAGGTTCCCCGAAGGCGTAGGTAGAGGTGTGAACTTTTCGCTATAGATATATTTCAGGTGCCAACGATGGCGACTCCATCGCCGGAACTCAAGCACGACCATCCATTCGCTTTTGAATTTCTTTTCAAACGAATACAGGTTTCCTTTCGATGTTTTCGTCAACGTAAAGCTTGTGGTGTAACTTATCACTGTACTTAAGTTCAGATAAACTCAATGGTACAGTCGGGATTTGAACTTGCAATCTTTGCAACAAATTAATATCTTAAACCAAAATCAACCTTGCATTACCATTAATTTTAAACATTTATATAAATTTTTTTTCATTGACGTTACGGCTGTGTGGTTCAAGCTTTCGACACAATGTTTGCAAGTTCGAATGCCGGCTGTAGCTTAGTTTTCTGAAAAGTAATTTTCTCCTCTTGTAACTGAAACAACATAGATAGTACGTTAAAATCTCTAAAACTACTGACGCAAAATCATAAACATTATGGCTAAGGCATCTACTTTCTTACTTCTACGTAATAGCCGTCGAATGATCGTTAGCCACTGCGACAGTAGACTCGGTCTGAAACAAGGACCCGGTACTAATGGTGATTCGATTAAAGTCGACCTATTGTCGGGCCTACGCTGGTCCCCCATACTTAAGTACAAATGCTGTAACATAATAATATTGTTTATACCAAATGATTTGAAAAGACCATGGAGTTTCTTGCCTGTTCTTCTCCATGGAAACGAGCAACCTGAACCGTGCACCTTTTTCGACGTTTTATAAGTGCGCATCTAGGCCTATGTGAAATAAAATATTTGGATTTTGAGTCTGCAAAGTCGATAATGCAAATTCAAAACTTAGCGGTCTGTAGCAACGAGTTTTTTCGAACTAAAACACAGCTATTTGTTGTACTGGCTTTACGATGGAGGACACATCGTGATTGTAACTAGTTGGAACCTGGTCTTCGTCTGCCTTTTATTCCACACACACACGCGTTTTATGGTTCATCACTCTTCTTCCACTCATTCATTCAATATGTCCAAACATGGTATCATGTATCTCTTCATTTTCACTTTTAACGCACAAAAATATGTTTATAAAGACATCATATTACAAATCCTTGAATTTCAGCTTTTCAGTAATATGATATGTATGTATTATACGTAAATAAACCTTGAATTACTTTGAAAATTAACTTTGAAGTAAAGTAATGAGCTGGGTCTTCAAATAAACAGAGATAAGACAAAGATCATGGTAGTGGACCGTAACAACAGCCTTGAGCTCACTGGGACATTAAATCTTGAAATAGTAAAGAACTTCATATACCTGGGCTCAAGCATCTCTAACACCGGTTCTTGCGAGACAGAGGTGAGAAGAAGAATTGGTATGGCTAAGAATGCGATGAGCCAGCTCTCAGGAATATGGAAGGATAGAAGGATCAGAAACAAGACTAAGATGAGACTAATCAGGAGTCTTATATTCTCCATATTCTTGTATGGAGCAGAGACGTGGACGCTCAAAGCGAATGACCGCAGACGTGTGGAAGCTTTTGAGATGTGGTGCTGGAGGAGAATGTTACGGATCCCATGGACGGCGAAGCGGACGAACGCGTCTATTCTCAAGGAACTCAATGTCACTACCAGGCTCTCCTCTATCTGTCTCCAACGAGTCCTTGAGTATTTCGGTCATATAGCCCGAAAAAGTAGTGATAATTTAGAAAAAATAATTATAACTGGCAAGATTGAGGGTAAAAGACCGCGAGGGCGAAGCCCGATACGATGGTCCGATCAAGTCCGCACCACTCTCGATACCAGAGTCCAAGATGCGATACGCGCTGCTGAGAACAGATCCCGATGGCGTAACATTATTAAAGAAAAAGTGATTCATAGGGGAGGTCACGACCCTCAGCATTGAGGAAACCGACGCGAGGAGGATATATATATATATATAGGAGATCCCATTTGTGAACTGACTCATCACGAAATCTCAGGAACTATAAGGCCGATTGACTTGAAATTTGGTGGGAGTATTCCTTATGCGGTGTAGAGGTCAGCTAAGAACGGGTTATATGAAACTTTACCCGTAAGGTGGAACGCGGGGGCATTAAATAATAATTCCCCTATGGAAGCAATAGTTGAAAAACGTGTTTTCATTTACTTTTTCACCCGGGCGAAGCTGGGCTGGACAGCTACTATTCTATATAAAGGTACATTAAAATATCGAAAGTCTGAACTTCGCGGTACCTTGCTTTATTGTGCTTAGGGTACTATTCAAGTTTAACACTTAACTTATCATAATTGTATTCGAAAAGTACGTGACTTACAGACAAATGGTACCGCGACAAAGCCACTAGCTCTCGTTACGAAACCAAGAAACAGAAGGGTCTCCTTTTGTTCACATTTCAAGTATTTATTCTTGTTTTAAGGCTGTGATTGAGGAGGGTTGTTGTTTCAAGCAAACGGAAGCTTATGTACAGTTAATTAATTTTTCTTATAATTTCGGTAACAGAATCATGTTTTAAGTAAGTACAGTCGTGCTTGAGAAAGTGCCATGCCAATTGCCACGTTGACATTACAATATATTGTGCATATTTATACTAGAAGAGCCATGGTGGCCGAGAGGTTCGAGTAGTTGCCTGCAAGACAAAGATTGCAAGTTCGAATCCCTACCGTAATTTGTTCAATTGATTTGACCAATGATTTTTTCTTTTTAAATACAGTGTATAGTCACAGCACGAGCTTTACGGTGAAGGAAAACATCGAGAGGTCGACATAAGCTTGAGAAAAAAATCAAAACGTATTGTATAGTCGGGCTTGAGTAACGGCGATGGAGTCGCCATCTGTCACATCAACTACCTACACGCTTCGAACTACGGAAGGCGTGAAAATATATATTTAATAAAAATAAATCAAGATTACAATGACTGCCATTAACATGTCAATGATACCCGACCCCACACTTGGTCCAACAGCAGCACTCCGAAAGTTTAACTCAACCCTACTTAGTACTATTACTTAGAGAAAAGACGGTCATTTAGAAAAGTGTCCCTTTCATCAAATATATGGAAGGTCGACTGTCCAGTCGGATAACTAGGCAACTTATTTCTTATTTGTTCTTCGAAAAGTCATTGAACTTATGTTCTGTATCTGGCGTGGTTTCTCATATGATAATAAGGTATATTATAATTTGTAAGTAAGTAAAGTGATGAGTCACACCACGAGATTTACGGTGAAGGAAAACATCGAGAGGAATCATGCTTACGTCTGGGAAGCAATTCAAAGGCGTATGTATAGTCGTGCTTGATTAACGGCGATAGACTCGCCATCTATCACGTTGGCAACTAAAATATTACTCTTAGCGGAAAGCTAAGAACCCCTTCGGGGGGCCTTGTGGGAAGGCGTGAGGATATATATATACATATCATCACGCCGAGCTACCTACTGGACTACAACACCCTACTGGAGTAGGCAGAGAAAATAGAGCGCCAGCTCTCTCTAGACTTACATAACTCTTCCACTTCGTCCGCATTCATTAGTCTCTTCATACATGCTCGCCGGTTATATATTGTCATTATTTTATAAATATTCAGATACCGCATTTTCACAGTGACGAGTGGTGTTCGAATAAAAAGTGTGTAGATAAAGCTGACAACGCCATTGAGTTAATGAGAGTCGACGCGAGCAGTAATGAGCCGGCCACCTGTTACGAGCAGGTCAGGACCTGGTACTCAGCACGTGACTCGCATCGTAGAGTATTCAATCCGATTTATATTTTATGTTACATTGGTTAAGACATATAGAAATGATGTGTGAAGAAAAGTTGTCGAAATATATATACATACATACATACATATCATCACGCCAAGTCCCTAACGGGGTAGGCGCGTCGAGAGAGGCGCCAGTTCTCTCTCTCACAGCGAAAGAGGTATGTAAGTCTAGACTTACACACATTCGTCCACATTCATCAGTCTCTTCATACATGCTCGTCGGTTTCGAGTACTCTTAACGTTCCCGTCCTTGAGTTGGAACCTGGCCTTCCTCTGCCTCTTCTTGCACACACTTTTGCTTTGTATATCTGTTTCGTCAATCTTTCTTCACTCATCCTTTCTATGTGTCCAAACCAACGTAATATGCCTTTCTTCATCTTTACAATCACGCCCTCATTCACGCCAGTCGATTTGCGAATCTCTTCATTGCGGATTCGATCTATTATCGTTACTCCACACATTTTTCGAATCGCTTTTTGAATCGAAGATCGCATCTCAACTGCATTCAAGCTATTTTCATGCCACCTCTGACATACCCAGGATTCGCTGCCATACAACAAGGTAGGTACCAATATCGCGTTGTGGTCAACAACTCGAAATATAATATAATGATATATATTTTTTTGTTTTTTATTTATCTATGTCTACCCTTAAGGTACTCCGAAGGGGTAGGCAGGCGTGTAGTAACCACACACCCACGTTTCGCGTTTAGGTGCCAACGCGACAGATGGCGAGTCCATCAACGTTTCTCAAGCACGACTATACATACGTCTTTGAATTTATTCTCAAACGTATGCAGTATTTTTCTAGATGTTCACAGTAAAGCTTGTGGTGTTGCCTATACTGTACTTAAGTTCAGAAAACCTCATTGGTAGTCGGCATTCGGACTTGCAATCTCAATGCCTCTCCAATTTTCTCAAGAACTGGTGTCCTTTGAAAATCCCAAACGTCCATAAAAGAGCATTGTCACCCTCGCTAAGAAACTGTGCTCTAACCCATATTAAAGTAATAACTTGAAAATCGCCACCATGATACGAAACCCATTATCATATAGATAGAAAAACTTTAACCTATCGGAAACTCCTTTCTAGAAGTGAATGTTATTTGTGATATGAACTGGGAAGTTTAAATAAGTCTCGCGACTGTATCCCACTAGACAATACACACATATCATCACGCCGAGCCCCTCGTGAGGTAGGCAGAAGGAATAGCCTTCTGGCCTAGCCCGCTTCGTCCACATTCATCAGTCTCTCCATATAGTATGAAAAATTAAGCACTCAAATCCATTCAATCGATTATTTTGTTCATACGTCATAGTTGTCTAATTATTAAAGTGTCTAAGTTCTACCACTAATTATTTTTTTTGTGGAAAACTGACCAGTTCTATCTCCAACGAAAGCCGACAAATTCAAAAAAGAGTCGTGTTGTTTTCTTAGCTTCGAATAAATTCAATACAATACTGTTTGTATACATTTTTCGTGGAACATCTTTATTGGCCAGCCATCATTCAATCAGAAATAAATAATATTAAATAAATAAATACCTGGGACAATTCCACACAAATTGACAAATGGTTAGAAATTATTTAGAATCTCGTTTATATTCAATGTAAGATATAATATATCTTCATGCCTTCCCACAAGCGGCCCCGAAAGGGTAAGAGGTATAGGTAGTACTAACACAGACACTTTCCACCAGAGATATATTATAGATGGCAACGTGACAGATGGCGAGTCCATCGCCGTTACTCAAGCACATCTATACATGCGTATGCAAATATTAAAGGTTTCCTCTCAATGTTTTCCTTCACCGTAAAGCTCGTGGTGTGACTAATCACTGCACTTAAGTTCAGAAAAACTCATTGATATAGTCGGGATTGCAACGCAAAGACTCCTATCACTCTTACAACACCACCATAGTTTATTTGTACATCATAGTGTTTTTCTGTTAATCTGAATATTTTTCACTATCTCTAGTATAATGTATAATATCCTCACGCCTTCCCACAAGGGTCCCCGAAGGGGTAGGCAGAGGTGTATAGGTAATACCCACACACCCACTTTCCGCCCGAGGTATATTAGGTGCCAACGTGACAGATGGCGAGTCCATCGCCGTTACTCAAGCACGACTATACATACGCCTTTGAATTTCTTCTCAGACGTATGCAGGTTTCCTCTCGATGTTTTCCTTCACCGTAAAGTATAATTATATTTCTCTTTTAACGTCGTACTGTAACTTAACATAATACTGTAAGGATGTGTAATTGTATAATATCCTCACGCCTTCACACAAGACTCCCAGAAGGAGGCTGTCTACAGCAAAATTAGAAGCCACGACATTTATATGTGCAGCTGTGACCGCTCGCCTGTCGGGTCAAACTTCTATTGAACTGTTTATCATATATTTGTGAATATAAAGTTACCATCAATCAGTCTGCGAACTTTGTTCAGTCAAGGTAAAATATTCAGGCGACATCACGTGTCGCCTTAGGAAACGTTTGTGCCAACGTTGGGGTAATAATTTGTGCCAACGTTGGTGAAAACATTTGCGTTATAACTATAATAATAATAATAATTTATTTGCCATAGTAGAATGTACATACACAAATTAACACATGACATGTAGGATAAAGCGGTTATTAATGGTACAATTTTTATGTGTATTTCCGCAGATGACTAAACTAGGCGGAGAGCCTGTAATATAGACACCTGCACTCCCCGACAAACAGATTTTTATGTAAACAGATTACAAATCCTTAAACTATTATTATTTTAGACATATTAAGAAACAAAAAAAAGAAAAACTAACTCCATTTGACGAAGTTACGAATGCTTGCATAGTATGTTTGCGTGTGTGTGTGTGTGTATGTGAGTGTACGTGTATGTATGTGTAACTTGAGTCGGGATATAATATAATAATATCAAGGAATGTCGAGTAGTATTATACTGACTTTCATATAGCAGCAGATAGCAGATTTTCAGTATCATCGTAATTATGTGTCATCAATAAAACAGTGAGCACTTTTTTGAGATTATAAGAGTTGAGGTGTACTAATTTGCAATTTTTGGAGATGGTATTATATAAACGACTGCCAAGAAAAGAAAGAAACCTTCTAGCAAAAGTTGTATTGGATCTTGGTATAGAGAAGACTATATCGGAACGTCGTCTTGTTGAACTTAATACTTTAGAATTAGCAACGGGACAAAGTTTGTGTTGTATGGCAATCAATTTGGTAATGAAAAGTTGACGAACGGTTAGGACTCCAATTTCACTATAAAGCGTTTCTGTGGGGTATCTATAAGGTAAAAAGTGGCTGACTTTAAGGATGGCTCGTTGGGCTCGTTCCAAGGGAAGTAAATGTGTTTTAGCAGCGCCGCCCCAACTATCAATGCAATATGTGATGAGTGATTGACAGAGGGAATAGTATAGCATCATAAGTATTTTTTTATCAGCTACATGTCTAATATTTTTAAATACTGCAATAAGTTTCCGACATCTGTTAGTTACTACTTGTATATGTTTATCAAATTTTAAAAATGGATCCAGTGTTACTCCTAGATATCTAATAGAGTCTACTGATTCTAGTTGCAGACAATTGCAAGTGTTAGGTGGGCAGATACTGTTATGATCTGTAGAATGAGCCGCGATTTTATGGCAATTATCGCTACTGGGTAGAGATTTACTTAGAATTGAAAATTTCATGATTTTTGTTTTGTCAACGTTTAAACTAAGCAGATTTTGTTTTAACCAGTTGTTTATTTTGTCAAAACCCCTTTGAGCAGAGATGTATGTCTTAGCCCAATCCCCCTCTCGGAACACTAGAGCGGTGTCATCTGCAAACGTAAATATTTTACCGTTATCCAACTTAAGATCACATAGATCGTTAATATAGGCTAAAAAGAGAGTTGGACCGAGGATACTACCTTGAGGTATGCCGTGACATACTGACACAGGTTCACTAGTAACATCTCCGATACGGACGGTTTGTTTCCTGTTTGTTAGATAGTCAGTAAATAGTTGAAGTTGCAAGCCTCGTATACCCATGGCTTCCAATTTACGAAGTAGGAGGGGAATAGAGACTGTATCAAATGCCTTTGCTAAATCTAGAAAGATTGCAAGGCACTTGTCACCTGCATCCAAACTTTTAACTATATGATCAACAAGATCTCCTACTGCATCAGAGGTTGACTTGTTTTTCCTAAACCCGTATTGATTGTTTGAGATGAGGTTATAAGCTTCAAAATAGTTGACTAATCTTTTATTTAATATTCTTTCTAAAATTTTTGAGAATATTGGCAGTAATGATATAGGTCTGTAATTATTGATAATATCTTTAGGGCCTGATTTGTGAATAGGTATTATAATTGATTGCTTAAAGGCTGCAGGAAAAGTGCCGGATTTAATTGATAAGTTACAAATATATGTTAAAGGACCAGATAAAGCTAGACAATTATCTTTAACCACCCTGGAGGAAATACCATCTGGGCCAACTGAAGTACTATTTTTGAGCGATTGAATGATTGAAGTAACTTCATCGATATCCGTTTCTGATAAGAAAAAAGAGTTTGACGACGATAAATTTACATAATGAGAGGATAATATAGGACTAGATGATATTGATATTTTTTGAGCTAAAAGTTCACCAACTAGAACTAGTTAGAGAAGTATTTATTTGCATTATTCACCGCCTCAGTAGGATTAGACGAACCGTATAATAACTGCGAATTTGTTGATTTTGCAGGTTTAAAATTTGCTATCTTGTTTATAGCTTCCCAGATATCTTTAGGGTTTTTAGCTTTTTCTAATTCTGATTTCTCATACTGTCGTTTTATTTTTTTCAATAGACGAGATAAGAAATTTCTGTATCTTATATATGTAGTAATAATAATAGCATTATCAGGATATTTCTTTAGTTTAATATGCATTTTATCACGATTTCTCATGCATCTTATCAAACCTGGTGTAATCCAAGGTTTTATAGGGGCCTTCCGACGAGCGAGTTGAATGCGCTCCGAATTTGTATCTATAATGTTGGTAATGGTGTCTGTAAGGTGATTTACTGCCTCATTGCAATCAGTGCATTCAGTGACATGTTTAAAATCTGTATTATTTATCTGTAATTTTATACCCTTATAATCAATTCGTAAGAATGAATTTGAATGGGACTTTTTAACCGGTTTAGGCACATTAAGGGAACTATGCATTCCATCGGCCAACTGTGAGTCGTTAGGGTCACACAATGTTAGGGATGAGTTAGCGAATATTCCAGGGTAATTTGTACCGAGCAAATGAAGGACGAGTTCCAATAGTTTGTTTACATAGTTTCGTAACACATGAGTGAAGTTATTTTATGTAACTTGTTCTGTCCTGTGGTGTTACCTGCTATTTATGTTAGTCACGTGCACCCACGCATATAGTATATATATACGCATATAGACCGCGCGATATATAGTAGACACATTGTTTCTCTCGTCCTTAAGGTACCTTCCTCAACAATAACATAATTGGCAGCTCACAGGGTAGGCAGAGATAGTCGACAGTAAATTACACTGAATTCACAAATTACAGTGCCTGTATTTAATTAATGATTTTCAATATTATTACCCGTGCCGTGCCGTATTAGCCGTGGTGGCCGAGTGGTTCGAGCAGTTGCCTGCGACGCAAAGGTCGCAAGTTCGAATCCCGACTGTACCAATGAGTTTTTCTGAACTTAAGTACAGTGATTAGTCACACCACGAACTTTACGGTGAAGGAAAACACCGAGAGGAAACCTGCATACGTCTGAGAAGAAATTCAAAGGCGTATGTATAGTCGTGTTTTGAGGAATTTTATACACTCCGCCATCTGTCACGCTAGCACCTAATATACTTGGCGGAAAGTGGGTGTGTGGGTATTACACACCTTCTTGCCTACTCTTCGGGGACCCTCTTGTGGGAAGGCGGAGGATATATTATATTATATTATATTATATTATATTATATTATATTATATTATATTATATTATATTATATTATATTATATTATATTATATTATATTATATTATATTATATTATATTATATTATATTATATTATATTATATATTATATTATATTATATTATATTATATTATATTATATTATATTATATTATATTATATTATATTATATTATATTATATTATATTATATTATTACCATCGCTGCTCGCATCTGATGGATCAACCCTTGACGTCAATCACGTGACCCTCAGTGGAGGCGAAATGAGCAGCATCTTGGCAACTTGATGCGAATTAGGACACAGCGATCTCTCATTCGTAATTGGCGACCCGAATACGTTAGTTTTGTGACCTTAGCCTCCTTCCAAAAGAATCCAATTTGAACACTTGAGCCAAATCAAATTCATCTTAATTGCTTTAACTTTTATAAGAAGAAATAAATCTTGAAATTCGTTTAGAATTAGTGTTTAAATTTATCGAAACCGGCGAGCTTGTCTGAAGAGACTGATGAAAGTGGACGAAGCGAAAGAGTCATGTAAGTCTAGAGAGAACTGGCGCTCTATTTTCTCTGCCTACCCCGTGTATGTATGTAAATTTATCATTTATTCGTTTTTTAGTGTGATATCGCTGTATTTAATACAAATATCTTTGAATTTCCGAGAACGTTAAGAGAAGGCTTTCCCGTTCGAATTTGGAGCAACCTGACTGGGGCAGGACCTCCACCTTATACAAGTCCGTAGCCAATAACACAAGTTTTTTTGTTGTGTTGCTGCGCAATGAATAAGGTTTCCTATAATGAGCTCCTCGGGGAGGGAGGATTGTTATATTGGGCATATTAGCATCCCTCAACTGCTAAAACCTCTCTCCGAACAAAGAGTGGCAACGCGCAAGTGATACTTCGGTATTGTGGTGGGACCTGTGGTTGTTTGCCAATCTTGTTGTATAAAAAAAATCAGTCACATTTTAATTTCTAGTGTAAACTGGTAATATTATACATTATTCAGGTTACTTTTTCTAAACTTAAGTACAGTGATTAGTCACACCACGAGCTTTACGGTGAAGGAAAACATCGAGAGGAAACCTGCATACGTCTGAGAAGAAATTCAAAAGACGTATGTATAGTCGTGCTCGAGTAACGGCGATGGACTCGCCATCTGTCACGTTGGCACCTAATATACCTCTGGCGGAAAGTGGGTGTGTGGGTATTACCTATACACCTCTGCCTACCCCTTCGGGAACCCTTGTGGGATGGCGTGAGGATATATATTATATATTCAGGTTACAGTTCTTTATTTTTTTATTATTATTTTTATTTCAATCAAAAGATATTTAAGATCCATTTCTGTACCACTGAAAACGTATGACACAACTTCGTGAACGCGATGAACTCTCCACCTGTGATGCTGTCACCTATCTATAATAATAATAATATCCTCACGCCTTCCCACAAGGGTCCCCGAAGGGGTAGGCAGAGGTGTATAGGTAATACCCACACACCCACTTTCCGCCAGAGGTATCTTAGGTGCCAACGTGACAGATGGCGAGTCCATCGTCGTTACTCAAGCATGACTATACATACGCCTTTGAATTTCTTCTCAGACGTATGCAGGTTTCCTCTCGATGTTTTCCTTCACCAAGCTCGTAGTGTGACTAATCACTGTACTTAAGTTCAGAAAAAAACCCATTGGTACAGTCGGGATTCGAATTTGCGACCTTTGCGTCGCAGGCAACTGCTCGAACCACCCGGCCACCACGGCTTCTTACACCTATCTACCTATCTAGGTGCTATATATATCTATATATAGCGGAAAGATGATGCTGTCATACTGAGCGGCTCATATCGACCCTTGTGGGAAGGCGTATAATATCCCTGATTAGTATCAGATAAGTATCAGCCCAACCGAGAATAGATATAATTAAATAGCGAAATTGATGACCAGATCCAAGCTTGCATAATAATACAAGGACCAAATTATGGAACCTGGTTATTCATGAAGCTGAAACTGTCCAGGCCGCTGTAGAGACACTTTACGCATAAAATATACCCGTCAAATAAACAATAGACCGTTGGGTCGTACATTCAAATGTAAATGGTCTACTCGTTTTGCTAAAACTCGTTTGCGATCACACCGGACCGCGCTCCGCAAAGTACTGCGTTTAAACTTCGCCCAGTGCTTTTTGTTTACTTTATAAAATGACACATGTATGCTGCGATTTGAATAACGTTTATTGGGGAATTCTATGTATGAGGTTCCATATATTAGTTTTACTGTAAATTTTAGTATCAAATCCAAAAAAATAAGAAACGTGTACTGATGATTATAATTTAAATGTATGTCGAATATATTTTTATTTGCCAACTAGCTGAATTTATTTGCCAACTAGCTGAATTTATTTGCCAACTAGCTGAATTTATTGCCAACTAGCTGAATTTATTGGCTAACTAGCTGAATTTATTTTTTAACTAGCTGAATTTATTTGCTAACTAGCCGAATTTGTTTGCTAACAAGCTGAATTTAATTGCTAACAAGCTGAGTTTCATGTTCTTAGCAGACTTTCTTTTCTGTCGTTCTATGTTCTATATCTTAGTGTTAATACAGCTATCTATCTCCATGCCAAATTTAATCAAAATCAGTTTAGTATTTATTGCGTGAAAGAGGAACACCCAAGCCTCACAAACTTTCGCATCTATTTATAGATAGGAGTGGGATTTGAAGCCAACCTTTTTCTAATGGAAATGTATCCCCTTTAAATATTGTGGTTTATACCTCTATATTGACGGAATTAATACCCTTTGATATGTTACTCTACTAAATCGAAATGCATGTGGGTGTGCAAGACCCGTGGAGGTCCAGTGGTTCAAGTACTGAATACCTGCAACACAAATATTGCAAGTTTGAATCCCAACTGTACCAATGAGTTTTTCTGAACTGAAATACACTCATTAGTCACACCACTAGCTTTAAGGTACATACATACATACATATCATCACGCCAAGTCCCTAACGGGGTAGGCAGAGAGTATAGAGCGCCAGTTCTCTCTAGACTTACATACCTCTTTCGCTTCGTCCACATTCATCAGTCTCTTCATACATGCTCGTCGGTATCGAGTACTCTTAACGTTCCTGTCCTTCAGAGTCCGATCTATTTGATCCAGGTAGCTGGAACGTGGCCTTCCTCTGCCTCTTCTTGCACACACTTTTGCTTTGTATATCTGTTTCGTCAATCTTTCTTCACTCATCCTTTCTATGTGTCCAAACCAACGTAACATGCCTTTCTTCATCTTTACAATCACGCCCTCATTCACGCCAGTTGATTTGCGAATTGCTTTAAGGTGAAGGAAAATATCGAAACCTGCGTACCTTTCAGAAAATAAGACGTTTAAATAGTGCTTGAAAATCTACGATGAACGCGTCCACTTTCGTTTCTGTCACGTTGGCACAAAAATACATATTTTCAGATTATGTGGTATTAAGTTACACCTCTGCCTACTGCCTGCCGCTTAAATCTATTAACGATAAATCTAAGTGTACCCAAAACCAGAATAGGTGTTATTTAACCTCAGTCGTAGAAGAAAAATATTGCTTAAACTCTTTAATAATTATAATGAGAATAAAACAAACTAACTTTATGCAATATTAAAAAAACAACTACACTATAGAATATACATCATTATAAATAAAACAAATGTACCAAATCTGTGAAACCCGGAGGGGTGCCAAGAAGTCTGGCAGCAGTGCCACGTTGTACGGCGATGCTGATTCGCTGAGCAAAATGCTCGCCAGCCCTCCAAAAGCTCTAGATTTTTATTATTAACTATAAGTGCTTTTTTTAAACAATTAATAAATTATTACAGATTCATATTACATTACGCCTCTATGTGATACAGGGCCATCAAAAGTTTCAACAATGCAGACAAAAGGTAACACCCTGTAAGTACAGACGGCCATATTGAAACCGGTATCAAGATGGGAGCCACCGAGTCCCCTGACTTAACACATTTAATAATAAAATTATTATGCAGGTTTAAAACGAAAATGAAACCGGAAAATCTGTTTTCATTGAAGGTGTAAGGCCGTGAAATATAGGCAATATTGCCTTGCCTTGACTTACAGTTCCAGTATTATACATCTTCGTCTCTCCGCAAGGGTCCACGAAGGGGTAAACATAGTTTTAGCAGAATACCTACGTGACAGATGGCGAGTCCGTTGCTTATTTTTTCAAACACGACTATAGATACGACTTTGAATCTCTTCCCAAACGTATGCAGGTTTTCTGGCGATGTTCTTCGACCCCGTAAAGATGTTAGTGTTTATGAATTTAATTTTAGAAAATATCACAACACTACAGTCAGGATTTGATCTTTTAATCTTCGAAGGGTAAAGGTCTACATTATTAATTGCGATTCTAAACAGAAAATAACTTACTTACCGCCATCAAATTGTTCATTCATTCAATCTTTTCATTCAGAGCCATTTTCATCAAACTGCTATCCAATCGAGTTATTTTAATTAATCTAATAACACCAAATAAGATTTGGGAAAAGTCGTTGTACGTAATATGATTTTTAAGCGTATTTCTACCTCAAGCGTACGTCCCACGGTTCTACGTCAAGTTTGAAGGCCTAGTCCAGCCTAGCTCTCTAGCCATATTTTTACACGCAACTTTCGCCAACTTGAAGCCAAATAGGTCTCGCACTGCGCTGTTTCAAAGAAGTTTCCTTCCGCCAACGCTCAGGCTGTGGAATGAGCTCTCCGAGGTTTTCCCTGGAGAGTACAGCATGGAGCTCATCATGAAGGGTGTAATTCTTCCTAAGAACGATACCCTTGGTACCGCGCTGCTACTGCTTTTGCAAGCGTCCACAGGCAACATTATTTGAAGCATCGTTGTGCATTCCAATATCACGCTGTCGTCGTTTGTAAATGTAGTGGTATTCCACTAATATTTAACATCTAGTTGTAAGGTTATCTTTAGTGTCAACTATGTAAGTGGCCTTAAATAAATAAATAATTAAATCATACGAATTTCATTCCGATGGCACAAAAGATGGGTAGCACAGATACCCCAGTTTCATTAAAATCTGCCCAATGGTTAGCACGCATAGACCAGAAACGTACAAACATTGATTTTTAATTATATATATTTAATTTGCAACTGCCGGCTATCCAATAGTATTGTGACGGTAGGTACAAGTAATATAATCTATACATATAATAAATCTGTAGAAAAATCGTTTTTGTACATCGAATATATTTCAAAAAAAAATTGCTAGGGTGTTTAAGGATAACCAACAGAACCCATTTCCAGCATTTTTGGAATTTTTGTCTGTTTGTCTGTTTGTCTGTTTGTCTGCAAGCATGTTCACGTATCACGTAAAATATACGAAACCAATGTAGATAACTTTTATGCGTAATAATTGTTCGCAGCTAGAGGTATTACTTAGTTTTTGTTTCATCGCAATCGGTTCACTCTATCAAGAGATATTAGATAATATGTATTAAAAAATTTCTCACGCACGCAATTCAGTTACTTGAAACACCAAAATAGAACGAAAGTTGACTTTCATATTCGATAGATGGCGTTGTGAGTTCCGAATTGTTTAGAAATAAGGTGTTGGTTGTCTGGAATTTTTATACATAGGTTTGGTCATTATTTTGAAGTAACGAAATTGAATCGAGTAGGTAGATATAATTTCTTCGTAGTTAGAAAAGTGTCATTCGTTCGAAAGTTTGTGATTTCGACCCGTTTTTATCGCAACACAACACGTACAAATGATTTGAATTGTTGTGTTTTTAAATTTGTTATATACAAATTAAAAAATAGGTGTTCGGTAATTTCTATGATGTTGGTTTTCACCCGACAGTTTTGATTGAATTTATTTGATTTATTATAGGTTTGATATTTATGTAAGGATCGTAGCAAATGGAAAGAAGTGATCTCTGCCTACCCCTACGGGAAAGAGGCGTAATTATATATGTATGTATGTATATTGATATTTCCCTTGAAAATACATTCTATAAAAAAAATACTTTCGCCGCGTAGCCGGAATGCGAAAAGGATGAGACTAAGTAGGTCTCCGGAATCAGAAGAAGCGCGGTATTGGATGACCGGCACGGTGCTTTACCAGGCACTCTGAATTCACGTGAATTTGAAATATTCACGGAAAGGGAATCGCGCTTAAGTTCGCAAAGAACTCTGACCGCGACTTTGCGCTCCCAGGAGAGCATCGAGGAACGCGAAGTGCGTCTATCAGCTGATCGAGAGCGTTGCGCCCTCTCAAGCGAGAATTGGTCTCTGTTGCCCATAGAAGATATAGTTATGAGTAGAAGAATAAGCCCGCTCACTCAGTACGTCTTGCAAACATCGACAGTTGGTGGGGAACAAATTAAAAGAGAGTCAAGCAAATCAGAGCACGTGAATGAATTTTTACATCTAGGAAGCATGTTCACACGAGGTGGAAAGTATGAAAAAGATATTGAAAGAGGGATAACTGCCGGTAATAAGGTGAATGGGGCCATGTCGGCGTTGATGGGCAGTAAAAGTCTGAGTAAGAATGCTCGAGTTGCTGTCCACAAAGCGAAATTGGTGCCTTTTTTATTCTATGGCAGTGAATCCTGGGTATGTCAAGGAAGTATGAAAAAAGCTTAAATGTCGTTGAGGTGCGACCTCTTCGAAAAATGTGCGGAGTAATTATCCTAAATCGAATCTGTAATGAAAATATTCGCAAATCAACTGGCGTGAATGAGGGCGTGATTGTAAAGATGAAGAAAGACATGTTATGTTGGTTTGGACATATAGAAGGGATGAGGAAAGAAAGATTGACGAAACAGATAGACCTACAAAGCAAAAGTGTGTGCAAGAAGAGGTATAGGAAGATCACGTTTCAACTACCTATATGAAATTAATCTGACGCTCAAGGGCGGGAACGTCAAGAATACTCGAAACCGACGGGCATGTATGAAGAGACTGATGAATGTGGACGAAGCGAAAGAGGTCTAGAGAGAACTGGCACTCTATACCCTCTGCCTACTCCGTCAGGGACTCGACGTGATCGTATGTGTGTATGTAAAAGAGAATATGCGTCAGAAATAAATTACGATCCAAAAAGTTTGAATAAACACTGCAAAACGTCTGATCAAATTTAACACCAGTACAGCGTCAAATATTTGATAGTGTGATGTAGTGTACAAAATACACTGAGAGAAATACTGTTTTTAGATGCACCCGATGGAACTCAGAAAACTTTTTGAGAAAAATTTAAATAACATTGGCTAACCGAAATTCGAATTAGGAGGCAAAATAAAATTGCTATTGGCGCTGTCTCCTCGGGAATAACAGCAACATTGTCTGGAGGATAAATCTTCACATACAACGTTTAAAAAACCCATCGATTTGGAGCACCCAGAAAGCCCCGTTTGCGACGTGTCTCTATCGCAATAGTGATAAAGCCAGGGTTTTATGCGATTGCTTACTTATAATTTGGGACAAGATTACGATGGCAAACCGCAAAGCTGTGGAAGCCATACATATAGAAAAAATATCGGCCAATGGGAGGTGCTAGGGTGCTTTTCTGTAGTGACTTCAGGCAGACACTCCTTATAACCCGAGGATCGAGAGCTGGTAGGTGCCTGTCTAAAGTCTAAGTATTTTATGGCGTAGTGTTTTATCGACTCATTTGAACTTTCATATGCGAGCCCATTTAAGAGGCACCCTAAACGCGCAGAATTTCACAAATTTCTGCAATGCCATCTGATGACGGACCATATCCCATACAAGCAGGTGGTAAAATAATTTCACAAATTTCTGCAATGCCCTCTGATGACGGTACATATACCATTCAAGCAGGTGGTAAAATAATTTCACAAATTTCTGCAATGCCATCTGATGACGGTACATATCCCATACAAGCAGGTGGTAAAATAATTTCACAAATTTCTGCAATGCCATCAGATGACGGTACATATCCCATACAAGCAGGTGGTAAAATAATTTCACAAATTTCTGCAATGCCATCTGATGACGGTACATATCCCATACAAGCAGGTGGTAAAATAATTTCACAAATTTCTGCAATGCCCTCTGATGACGGTACATATCCCATACAAGCAGGTGGTAAAATAATTTCACAAATTTCTGCAATGCCATCTGATGATGGTAAATATCCCATACAAGCAGGTGGTAAAATAATTTCACAAATTTCTGCAATGCCATCTGATGACGGTACAAAGCCCATACAAGCAGGTGGTAAAATAATTTCACAAATTTCTGCAATGCCATCTGATGACGGTACATATCCCATACAAGCAGGTGGTAAAATAATTTCACAAATTTCTGCAATGCCATCTGATGAAGGTACATATCCCATACAAGCAGGTGGTAAAATAACTTCACAAATTTCTGCAATGCCATCTGATGACGGTACATATCCCATACAAGCAGGTGGTAAAATAACTTCACAAATTTTTGCAATGCCATCTGATGACGGTACATATCCCATACAAGCAGGTGGTAAAATAATTTTAGTCGAGAGCCTCTATTGTTCTGTTGCCTCACAGCTGGAGCTCATTTCCTCTATATTTGGGGAGTCCACAGAGATCACAAACCCCTCAAAACAACCAAGCAGCAACGCTCAATTGAAATGTTTCTAGGGAAAGAAGGGAATATACATCTATTAACACGGTTATGAACGAAAAAGATGTCGCCAAATGTGCGGTAGAGTCGTATGATTTCCTAAATACACACAATTTATTTAAAAGTCGGAGGACCAATAACCGGCACTCGGCTAAAAGTAACAAATCTTCAACGAAGCCAAAATCTTAACAGTATTCCCAATTATTTTCCTTTTTGATTCAAACGTGTGCAATTCCCAGTTGGCCTCCGTTACGCTATGACTATTAACAAAGTCTAAGGGCAAACATTATCCGTTGCGGGGTTAGACCTCACTCATCATTACTTTTCAAATTTAATTTTTTATCGTGTTAGAAACTCAAACAACCTTTTTATATATGCTAACATAGTACATGAGAAGCATTAACATAATCAAGTGCCTCATTAAATAAAGTATTTATGTGCTTTATTCGCAAATTCTTTATTAGTTCGTAGCTTGCATTACCCCCTTCTTATTGAACGAAACGTGTATATAGCACTATTATCTAAGCGACGCATTTTAGTTTTCGACAACCACGCGAACGAAGTCGCGGGCACAGCTAGTGTTACTTAAATTCTTAATTCGTAAGTCCTTATTGTACTCCCGTTAAAGTTCTCTAAAGACTAGCATGAAGTTCAAGAAGGGTGTAAAACAATTCTAGCAGGCAAGCCTTGGTGTTTCAAGCTTTTATAAGCGACGGTAACCGCATACCATCTTACAGGTCACATGTTTCGCCACCTGAGTGGTATAAAAGAACGAGCCATAGACACACACAAAAGTGGTAATCTGTAATCACTGGAATGCGTTCTTAGATCCTTTGTGTACAATGAAAAATGCCAATTTCTCCCCCATTCACAACTCATGATTGGCTTATTTATCTTTCATCTTCCGACAAATTTTGTCAATCGAATTTCTTAATTTCGCTGTGTAAAGGAAGCCGTGTCGTGATTTAACTCGATCTTCAATTGAGCATTCTTTTATTGAGTTTCCAATAGACCAGATTTTTTTTTTATTGTAAAATTAAATTGGAATGAGGCTACAGACATAGAATGTGTTAGGAATGATAAATGCTTTACATATGATGTGTGGGTCTATTATGTATGAGATATTATTTTGTATCAACCATTATGATTTTTTTTATACCACTTTGGTGGCAAACGAGCATGCGGTCCGCCCGATGGTAAGCGGTTACCGCTGCCTATGGACGCTTGCAACACCGGCGGTATCACTCGCGCGTTGCCGACCCTGCAGGAATCTTTATGTGAAGGGAAACAGCAATAGGAAATATGCATACGTTTGAAAAGTTATTCGTATGTTTTTGGAGAACGGCGATGGCCGCTTAATATTTCTAGCGTGAAATGGGTATAAAACCTCTGCCTACTCCTTGGAATACCCTTTATAAGAAGACCTCCCACAAGGGTCCCCGAAGGGGTAGGCAGAGGTGTATAGGTAATAGCCACACACCTGGCGGAAAGTGGGTGTGTGGTTATTACCTCAAAATATATACAATAATATTTAATTATAAGCTAAGCTATCCCGTTAACCATGAAACATAAATTTCATTCGATGTTTCCTTTACAGTGAAGCTCGTCGCATGTTAATCAAAAGTTCCAAAAAGTCTTTCAGTTAAATCTTTGCGTTGTAGACTACTCGGCCACTAGGACTTGACAAATAAATTGGATAACGTTGATTTGGAATGAGAAGAGAGCAAGGAAGACCAAGGAAGACCAAGGAAGACCAAGCTTTTGCTACTTTGATCATAAAGATTGAACATTGAAGGGTCTGAAAGTCAAGAGTACATTCACCAGTCGCGAGGTTTATAAGCTCAGCGAAGGCTGGCGCTCGTACACTACCTATATTGTATAAGAAACATGGAGTTCTTCAAGAAGGTTGTGAAAAGATTCCTGCAGGTTCAGCAGTGCGCGAGCAATACCCCTGGTGTTGCAAGCGTCCATAGGCGGCTTACCATCAGGTAGACCGAATGCTAGTTTTCCACCCGTGTGGTATAAAAAAAAAACCAAAAATTATCCTCTTTCTTCTTGAAAGTACACTATTTACATTGGATATTTGGAGCGTCCTTGACGGTCTTATTAGGAAGGTCAAAAATATTGTGCTGGAGAGAAGCAATTGGAAGGAATTGCATGAGAGACGCCAATAAGACACTCTTAAATTGATGATTTGGCCGTAATCTAACTAAACTTTCTGATATCATGTAGCAGGATCGCCTTAACACCTAACTAATGGATAGTTCAATCAAAGT
>JACCPG010008861.1:0-12814 GCA_016069955.1 Drepana arcuata
TACTCGAAACCGACGAGCATGTATGAAGAGACTGATGAATGTGGACGAAGCGAAAGAGGTATGTAAGTCTAGAGAGAACTGGCGCTCTATACTCTCTGCCTACCCCGTTAGGGACTTGGCGTGATGATATGTATGTATGTATATATGGCACTTAAAACATTTCTAAACTTAAGTTCAGTGATTAGTTAAGTTAGATTAGTGATCGAGAGGAAACCTGCATGCTCTTAAGAAGCAATTCAAAGGCGTATGTACAGTCGTGCTTGAGTAACGGCGATGGACTCGCCATCTATCACGTTGGCACCGGATATACCTCTGGTGGAAAGTGGGTGTGTAGGTATTACCTATATACCTCTGCCTACCCCTTCAGGGACTCTTGTGGGAAGGCGTGAGGATATATTATATATATATATATATAACATCATCACGTCGAGTCCCTAACGGAGTAGGCAGAGAGGATGGAGCGCCAGTTCTCTCTAGGCTAACATACCTGTTTCGCTTCGTTCACATTCATCAGTCTCTTCATACATGCTCGTCGGTAATGACTACTCTTACAACACCTGAGTACACTTGTAACAAAAAAAGGTATATTTAATTTTCTGACATCATATATTACAATAATAATAATACGTAATGCCACATGGCAGTTACAATTCACATCCATAATGTATGACCATAGACCTATCGGTATGCTTAACGTCACTGTTGTCATAAAACCTTTTTATTGTGCCAGTTCATTTTATGAGCTATAAATTTTAATGCATGTTTATTCATAGATACATTATTACGACAAGTACATTGAACAATGTCAAAGTTAAAAATCGTAGCCAAATAAATATGCGTAGCTTGTTCGTAGCGCTACGGAATGCTACGCAATCATAACGGCCGTCTGGTTGCGTATGCGGTCAGGGGCTCGATTGCCTAGGGCCTATATTTGTGCGATGAACACGAGTATCAATAACTTAATCTTGGATTTCCTATGTAGTTACATTTATATCTGTATATATAAACAAATAAACGATTAATTAATTAATTAATTAACGATTGACGAAAAAAGTGTATAAGGCGAGTGTGAATGAAAGTGTGTAGACCTAGGCGGACGTTTCTAGACCAAATTAGGGACGTCTTGAAAGAAGGTCAGGTCAAGAGTACCCTAAACCGAAGAGCATGTATGAAGAGAATAATGAAAGTGGACGAAGCGAAAGAAGTATGTAAGGATCGTAGCAAGTGGAAAGAAGTGGTCTCTGCCTACCCCTACGGGAAAGAGGCGTGATTATGTGTATGTATGTATGTATAAACAAATATACCGTTGTCTCGTTACTCAAGCACGACTAGACAACTTTTGAACTGCTTCTTAGACGTGTGCAGGTTTCCTCTTGATGTTTTCCTTCACCGTAAAACTTGTAGTGTGACTAGTCACTGTAATTAAGTTCAGAAAAACTTATTGGTACCACTCGGCCCCCGCGTTTTTCATATAATATAATTCATAAAACAACTATTTCACAATCACATTATGTACGTATCTATAATATATATATATATAAGTGTATGACTCAAGATACCTCTGCATGCACCTATTCTCAAGCACGGTCACGTATTAGGCTTAAGCCTGAGTTGACCGAGAAGCACTCATACTCACTTCTCGTTCTGTACTCGGCATACTTACGGCTCGTTTATAGTCTTGTTTATCGCCAACCGCAAGACATTTCAGCAAACGTAGACCCTTGCTATCAAAGAGTTTCTTACGAGTTTCGGAAACAGTCGGTAATAAATAAACAGTGTTTAAGATAAGATATTTTTGTGAATAAATTCGGGCCCGTAATTGTTTGAACTCATATTATTCAGTAAAATAACAGCAAAATCATGACTTTTATTTTTTATTTTCAGACATAAACTTTATTTATTTTTATTTATTTATTACATGTCAACTTACATCTACCATAACAGGATACCCTAATGCGATAGTGCAGCAAACAAACCAATGTTGTATCCTATATACATAATTAATTAAAAAAATACCTATCGTTTATTGTAGCTAATGATAGCCAGTGCTATGCTCTGCTAAATTAATTCAGAGAACATCCGAACAAACTAAATGTCACACATGCATATCAACACGCCGAGTCCCTCGCGGGGTAGGCAGTGAGAATGGAACGCCAGTTCTCTCTTGACTTACATAAATCTTTCGTTAAGTCCATATTCATCAGTCTTTTCATGGCCCGAGTCGAGTACTCTTGACGTTCCCGTCCTTGACTATCCGATCGATTTGATCTTAATAATTTTTGATAAATGCATAAAAATGTGTAATGACCCTTTTAGGAAGGCGTTAAGATAACAAAAAAAGTAAGTTAAAATCCAATACTCCACGTCAATAGCAGCACTAATTCAACGCCTCAATTGAAACAAATTTTAACATGAAATTTTGATTTATGCGAAACAATGATATAATTAAATCAAATTTCAGATTCAGTTATGAAATCCAATAATTAAGTCGATTTAAGATTTAACGATTAAATTTGGCACACAATATTTCACGCGAATTGGTACATTTGTATGAAATGAAACAAACGTAACGATACAATTGATTGTTTATTTCGATAATTATTCCAATCGGAGCGAATCGGTACTATTCACCATTCCTAAAACAAGAATGTCCACATTCAATTATATACACACACTTTGAAAGATACCTTAAAACTGTTTTTAATCACGTAATGTTTATCTTGTTGAGTCAGATAAAATTAACTGTCACACTCTCATTTCGTCGATAGCTGCTTGAGGCAGGTTCGCGTGTAGAGGGCCTTTGCCTCTTCTGAGGGTGGCATGCGGCCCCCTCCCCTCATCCCCCCGAGGGGACCCTGCAGAACCGTTCGGAGGCTGGAATTTGTGTTGCCTTAACTCCTGTAAGGGTGGTGAGTTATTAAACTGGCTCAAATTCTTCGGCATAGTCGCGTATCCCCCTTGCGGTGCGTTTACGTTTGGTATTCGAAAGCTGCTGTTCCTGCTACCCAGCTTGCTTGGCATCATTATGTTGTCAATGCTCAAAGACGGACTGGGCGGGGATTTCGGGCAATCCAAAGGCCCTTTGAAGTTCAAGGTCGCCAAGTGCTGGTCGGACATCATGTGCTTCTTTCTGTTGTGCCTTTCTACATCTACGACCAAACTTGGCGCGTGCGTAGGATCTATATGATAATGCGAATGCTTTCCAGAAATCGTCTCGAAATGCTTTTCATTGAACCTTTGTTGTTTCATTCTAGACCTGGATTTGTCTCTTTGGTAATAAACTCCGGCGAATATTAGCACGTTTAGAATCAGTAAGGAACAACCAATAGCAATAGTGACGCTAAGGGCTGTCGAATATGCTGCATATCCGGCTGCTTCCAAACTAGCCAAAGTGTTATCTGTTGCGTTAACAGTTTGCAAATCTCTTCCGGGAAGTACTGTAGCACACGTAGCAAGTATTGTATCAACTGTTGTAATTGCAGTTTCTGAATACGCACTCCCATTGCCACGGCGCAATTGATCGTTTTCATTGATGTTCCTTGCCAAAGGATCGGGTCTGATGACACCTTCGTAGATATCCTGTTCGTTATGGTTGCGGAAGAGATTGTGGCGAGCGAAGACGTCCTCCATTCCGGCTCGATGGAGCTCGGGAACCAGCCGAAGCCAGACAGATAGTTGGTGGGCGCGATAGTGGTTTTTGAGACGTGGTTTCATACCTGAGTGAAGACAAATAATTGGAATTAACTAACTTTACAAACTAAACTATAACCTTATTTTTAAGTTAATAACTATTTTGTTGGATATATGAGAGCTGTGGTGGCCGAGTTGTTCGAGTAGTTGCTTGCGACAAAGATCGCAAGTTCAAATGCCGAGTGTATCAATGAGTTTTTCTGAACTTAAGTACAGTGATTAGTCACACGGCTTACGGTGAAGGAAAACTTCGAAGCAATTCACAGGCGTATGTATAGTCATGCTTGAGTAACGGCGATGGACTCGCCATCTGTCACGTTGGCATCTAAAAATATTTCTCTGGCGGAATGTGGGTGTGTGGAATATAACAAAGCTATTCCCCACTTTTACCCCATCCACTTTCCCCCTGCGTTGTATAAATGTTTCAAAGTGCTATTTAGCGACTAAATTAATTTATTTCATTATTATTTTGTTTATTAACCAATTTAATATATAAATTAGTTCAGAACTAAATGATTTACTGTAATATAATTAAGATTCGTGTGTATTCAGTCGTTACATAATGGTTCAATGGATTTCGTATTTCAATGAGATAATAAATTAATTCAGTTTTCGTCAATATACAAAGACAACCCTGTTTAAATATAGCTGACGCAATTCTCGACGAAAGTTATTTCGGGTCAGTAACTATTCATAAAGATAGAATGCCTTCTACAAAGTACAAATATTGTGAAGATATACAAAAGATTTTGTAAAAGGAAAATAGTTTATAAGAATTCGTAAGCAACTATGCCTTTTCGTGTGGGTATATTCTCATATTTGTTTAATGTCTTTGAACATGCTCACTGCATGCAACTGACGCTTTGTTCCTCGAGTAAGTAGGTACTGGGATCGGTTTAGTAATGAAACGACATAAAATTCCCCAAAAAGTGTCGAATGTTTAATGTGTGTTCAACCCGAGTATATACCATACACGTAGAACGCCATGGTAGCGCGATTCAAAAAGTATTACTAAAGGTATAGTGCCATCTACCGGCCACAATACAAATAAACCTGCCATAGTACAGCTATTACATGAATATGACATAAACGGATTGTACAGTCTTCCTTATAGGAGTCCCTGAAGTAATTCAATATAAGACGTTCAATATTTATGGCTTTTGTAAGATACCGTAATGTGATTGCTCATTACATTGGTTGTAATCAAGTTAACAAGGTAATAATTATAATCAACTAAAGCTTCTGGGGTAGTTTGCATCTCGTGTCTCTTGCATACCGTGTGGTTCTCGAAATCTTTTGACATTTTAGAGTAGTAACACTACTAAATTGTTTCTATCTATCTCAAATCTACCCAATTCTAGTAGTAATTTCGCCACATTAAAGTTTACTAGAGTGCCATTTCTAAGGAGTCTACTTTTAGGTCAATACAGTGACCAATTTAGATATATACTATTATATTGAAAAAAGGGGTATGTAAGCCCAGAGAGAACTAGCGCTCCATTTCCTCTCCCTACCCCGTTAGGTACTCGGCGTGATATGTATGTAACGAAAGAAAGGGGTGAAAAAAATTAAAGGTCACGCTTTATTTTATATATAGCAGAGTAATAAAATGTATACAGTGGAAACAGGAATCCCAATAAAATTTAATTAATTAACACTCACGTAATTGAAAGCGTCAAAAATTTTACCAATTAAAAGTTTTCAATAAATGTTGCAGTGGCTTTCAAATACTGTTCCCCTAATTACAAATTATGATTTGAACCGAGATTAAGGTGCAAACAGTTTGGAATTAAAATATCTGTCAGTTTGACGTAACAATGGCATGAATTTATTAACCTGGTTTTGTTATTTTTATGTTTGTTCGTGTACGTGGTTGTGTCCGTGCATGCGCAAGTGTGTGTATTTAAATGGGTATGGTGTACAAATATAGAGCAGCTGCAAATATGTGGAAAAAAATAATTATTTTGTATCCGAGACACTTAATTAATTCTCTGTTTGAACCATCCTTAATTCAAAGCAATTGTGCTGCAGCAAAATTAATGTGTAAAATAAATCGTTTTATTTTAACAATAAAGTACAATTTATTAATATGGAAACACTGACCTATTTCCAAATACTTTTGATGCGTAGAATCGTATTCCTCCCAACTCACAGCCCTGAATTTATTTCGCTCTCTGGAAGCCGGCAGGAGTACCTCTTGACGAATGTTGTCGTTAGGATTCCTGAAACAAATAAATTGCTCTAATGGTTGTTTGTACGGATCACACCCTTTTATTGGATTTGGGTTGGCTCACTTTAATTGACCAACTTGATGCGTGATTTTATCCAACTTGGGCGTGGACTTTTACGGTGATACGCTCTAAGCAAATATACTTACGTTTGAGAAGAATTTCAAGGACATTTATAAGACAGATAGGGCATAATGGGTTCGAATTTGGAACTGCCCGACTGGGGCAGGACCTCCACCTATTCAAATACAGAATAGATAATTTATAGGACAACCGACGTTTTAAAGAACTGGGATCTTTCTTGGTCTTGTTCGAGACGAAATATATCTTAATATCTAATTCCATAGATACAAGAGCTGTGCAATAATTATATTAAGGATCTATTAGTGTTCTACTGAGACTTAAATACGTAAGATTATTTCACGAAATTGAAAGCGTCAGTGAAACGCATGATTACAAAAAACTTCGGAGGCAAATTGATATTGAATTGAACCTTACCACCTGTCATATACAGTTCTTTTTACAAAACAGTCTCTTGGAAACTTTGAAGAGTCATTACAGTTTCAAAACAAGATGTTTCCAGTTTGAAATTAGCTTCTATTTTGTTGGCAATAAAGCTCACGTTACTGATACAATTAAGGGCGCTTAGCGCGAAACTTATGCTTTGTAACTGTGAGTTTGATGTTATTAAAGTAATAAATTTTGTTGTTATAGTCAGGCAATTAAGTTAGAGTACTGCCGAAAATAGCAGAGCGTGTTAGGTCGAACATTGCCTGATTTTTCTTCACGTTTCACCGGTAAAGTAGCTAAGGTAAAACTATATGAATTATACAAGGAACATACAAGGATTTTTTTTTTACATACAATTACAAAATGTGTTCCCAATTTGTGTACACATAATTGGTGGTTACATTTAACAAATAAAAAATAATGTTCCTTATTCTGATATACAGACTACTAGCTTTAAGATTTATGTTTAAGTTAGAAAACTAACACTTATTTATCTACTACTAGCTGCCCCGCCCAGCTTCGCTCGGGTGAAAAAGTTAAATTGCCCGTAACACGATCGCAGCGCCATCTATCGGGTCCAATTGTAAATCTAAACCATTCTCGAATCCACCTTAAGACACACAGAAAGGGATAGCTTCGCCCGGGTGAAAAAGTTAAATTCCTGAAGCTCGATCGCAGCGCCGCCATCGGGTCCAATTTAATATAGCCTATGTTCACCGGAGATAGTGTAGCTTCCCAACAGTGAAAGAATTTTTCAAATCGGTCCAGTAGTTTTTGAGCCTATTCATTACAACCAAACAAACAAACAAAGTTTTCCTCTTTATAATATTAGTGTAGATTAATGGACCCGCTGAGACTTTCCCCAGTTAGATATTATCTTTATGTCCCATAATAGATCGATTTGAGCACCATCACAATGATCAATCCATCATTTGTTTATTTAATTTTTATTTTTTTTATACAACAAGAGTGCCAAACAAGCATACGGCCCACCTGATGGGAAACGGTTACAGTAGCCTATTTACACTAACGATACCGAAGTATCACTTGCGCGTTGCCACTCTGTGTTCAGAGAGTTATACTATGCTGGCACTATAATAGGACTTATCCCTCTGCACAATAAAAACTCCCCAAGGAGCTCATTACTGGAGACCTTATTCACTGCGTAGGAACACAACACAATAAATTGTGTTATATAGCTACGGACTTCTATAAGGTGGAGGTCCTGCCCCAGTCGGGCAGCTCTAAATTCGATCGGAAAACCCTGTTATGCCCCACCTCTCTTGTTGTTCCTTGCTTTTTGAGTTGTTCAAACGGCTCACTTTTTACGAATTGCAGTTCATTGGTTTCAAGATTGAATATAAAAATATATATCAATGATCGTTTACTTCATACTACCGTCGCTTACACAGGTCGCTTATTCCGAAGGTAGGTTATTACGCTTACCGCTTACTTACCTGAATATTTTATAATAACCTACCTTCGGAAAAGATCGCTTACCAATATTATGTGGCCGATCGCAAGATTGATTAACTATGTACATTAAAGCATGAAATTTAACTTTGTTTCATATGTTTATTTAACGCATTCTGGCGAATAAATTATTAAGTTCTATTTCATTAAGCTATATAAATAATATATGCACTCACCCAGTTTTCGCAAAATTTGCCACGAACAACATCATAGACTCAGACAGAGCTACTTCCGTTTTGGTATAGTTTTGCGGAAAATGACCCAAACCCTCTACTAAAGGAGCTCCGAACACATAAGGCAACTCTTCACCGTGAACAGCTCCCATTCTCTGGGGATTATAAAGATAATTATAACATTCTTGACATCATAATAATAATTATTTATTTTCCAAAAAGTTTTTACAAATTCCATTTTTAACTGACCCCGACACTATAATATATAAAAAATAAACACATAGCTCAAAATAAAGCCTATAAATTATGGAGAAATCTAATTAGTTCGTTCTTGGTACTTGTATTAACGCATTACCACAAGCTAAATAGATGTTGGCAAGACATATACTTCATCTATTACTAGTTATAGTGTTAATAAAATATGCCTAATACATACGTCATGTCAATCTTTCTATATGAACATGTAGAAAGGATGAATGAAGAAAGATTTACGAAACATATATGCAAAACGAAAGTGTATGCAAGAAGAGACAGAGAAAGATCACGTTCCAACTACCTAGATCAAATCGATCGGACACTCACGGACGGGAATAATAATCCAAAAATCAAAATCAAAATATTTTTATTTCACATAGGCCTAGGTGGGTACTTATAAAACGTCGAAAATGGTGCACGGTTCGGGTTGGTCGTTTCTATGGAGAAGAACCGGCAAGAAACTCTATGGTTACTCTTTTCAAATCATTAGGTATACAATAATAATAAATTTACGTTACAGCACTTACGCACTTAATAGTACTTAAGTATTGGGGAACAACGTAGGCCATACGGCCACGTCAAGAGTACTCGAAACCGACGAGCATGCATGAAGAGACTGATGAATGTGGACGCAGAGAAAGAGGTATGTAAGTCTAGAGAGAACCGAACACCGGTTCTCTCTGTCTACCTCGTAAGGGACCCGGTGTGATAATATGTATGTATGTAGGTAGGTACATACGTCATCACGCCGAGTTACGAGTTGTTGAACATATAATTGATAAATCAAATATTACGTAATCATTTCTAATCACTAATGCGCTAATATCGTACTGAAACGAACATGTGGGGATTCTATTAATTTCCTGGTGAGCTATTTGTTCATTCACCCTTTCATAATTTAATTAAATGAGCTTAATACATGTGTATTTGTCATTTCGTTTCATTCTAACGAAACAACTGAATTCATAATGAAATTTTCATTATTGGAGGAAAACGAAAAAGCCTATCTAAATTCAATTCCCTGTACTTACTTGGGGATAGAACCCGTCCTTCGTCTGATAGTCAAAGACATAAAAAAACGTTTTGGTTGGCCTGCGAGGCTCGTCCTCGTCATTTGGGACTGTCTTTGGCCCTCCACTCAGTAAATCTCCGCTCTGCACCAATGGCGCAACGTATTGTGCGTCAGACAAAGCCGCCACAGTAGCATCTCTTGTATTTATCGGATTCTGTAACAATGGGATTATGATAATCTATGTTAATGAGTACATGACCTTGCTCAATCTCATCCGTTCAATTCCAAGCCTTAAATAAAAGGACATAAGCACCAAAACGGCTTTGGTGTTGCCAATTTGTTAACCTCATTTAATTTTGTGAGTTGGTTCGAATAACATTTGTACAAGTAATCCGAAATCGCATCTAAGGAAGATCGAAAGAGATTTGATGGCCAAATGTTCGTCACAAGTTTTGTTACGTCAAAATTTTAATTTGTTTTTGAAAGAAATTGAGAATCAGATTATTTTGATCTATTCCATTGGCTTTCGTGGATCCAATTGTTAGCAAAAGATAATGTGGACTGTACAATTTTGCATCAACGCACCGCGTTTTGGCGGAAAATATATGATCTGTATTTTCCCTTTCGAAATACAACTAAAATCTTTATTACATTCCACAGATCCGAACATGTTTGTTTAGGTCACAGATTATTAATTATCACTGACTGTTAATTTTAACATAATAACATCATACTTCAATTCAAAGCAACTAATCGTTATTGGTCAGTTATTTAATAGGTAACTGATAGTTAAGGACCTAAGCTATTAGGCTGTTACACAAAATGTAGAGTTACTGGCGACTAAAAAGTTATTAATAAAAATAATTTTTTTGAGAAATTATAAAGATGTTAAAATTATATTATTATATTTTAAGAGAGGAAGGGCATAACGGGTTTCCCTTTCAAATTCGGAGCTGCCCGTCTAGGGCAGGACCTCCACCTTATAGAAACTCCGTAACACAATATTTTGTGTTGTGCTCCTACGCGGTGAATAAAGTTTTCAGAAATTAGCTCCTTGGGGAGGGGGGGGATTGTTACATTGTGTTGGAAGCAGAGGGATTAATCACATTATGCTGCCAACACACTATAACTCTCCGAACACAGAGTGGCAACACGCAAGTGATACTTCAGTATCGTGAGCGTAAATAGGCTGCGGTAATCGTTTCCCATCAAATGGGCCGTATGCTTGTTTGCCACTCTTGTTGTATAAAATATATATATATATATATATATATATATATGAAAATAAAAATAAAATCTACATTAATAAGTAAACAAACCTCTACCGTTTTTTCCCAATCAGTGTATTCGTTGACGATGGTATAGAATATCTCGCTAAGATGATACGTATACGAATTCCTTACGTACGTCCTGAAAATAAGATTCATATTTGAATGTGCAACATGTTTGTGTAAAATACGATATAATTCATAATGATACGGTATTGTGACTTTGATTCTGAAAATGAAATCAAACCTTCAAAATGTTCGTATTGTTGAGATGTTATTTGATTTGAGGATCAAGTAAACATTAATTAAAAATGAGATTAGGGTATTTCGTAGGCAGAAAATTCGTTCCTTATGCTCGAAATCACAGCCAATTGATAAAACCAATAACTTGTAAATAATCGTTTTTTCATCAATTGAAATAAAATTTAGCAGAAAGATTTATAAGCTGGATTCCCATATAGGATATTTTAGGAGTTAAGAAAAAACCACAATATGTGTCAAAGCTTTTTAAAGCTACTGAAATATTACGAATGTTTACGCCTTCCTTCTAAGGTTTCCAAAGAAGTAGAAGTGAACCAACACCTTTTTTCTGCCGGAGATATATTTAGAATCCAACATGACGGATGGCGAGTCTGAGGCCGTTTGTCGGTGAAAACTATACACGTCATTGAATTTCTTCCCAACGCGTGCATTTTTTCTCAACATTATTACCTACACTGTACAGCTCGTAGTGTAATAAATCATTGAACGTAAGTTCAGAAAAACTTATTGGTACAGACTGCGATCGCAGACGGACTTACTTTCGCAAGTAACTACTCAAACTAGACCACATAGACTCAAGTGCGGTACAAAGTGAA
This sequence comes from Drepana arcuata, assembly GCA_016069955.1. Taxonomy (NCBI): domain Eukaryota; kingdom Metazoa; phylum Arthropoda; class Insecta; order Lepidoptera; family Drepanidae; genus Drepana; species Drepana arcuata. The sequence goes on from JACCPG010008861.1 coordinate 11,467, forward strand.
GTAACGAAGTGTTCTAAATACATTATTGGAGCCGTGGTGGCCGAGTGGTTCGGGTAGTTGCCTATGACACAAAGGTCGCAAGTTCGAATCCCGACTGTACCAATGAGTTTTTCTGAACTTAAGTACAGTAATAAGTCACACCACGAGCTTTTCGGTGAAGGAAAACATAGAGAGGAAACCTGCATACGTTTGAGAAGAAATTCAAAGTCGTATGTATAACCGTGCTTGAGTAACGGCGATGGACTTGCCATTAGTCACGTAAGCTCCTAAATATAATGTCTCTGGCTGTGTGGTTACTACCCTTGGGGAACCTTGTGGGAAGTTGGTGGTGGGAAGAAGAAGTATATTAAAAAAATCACATAAATGGGAATTGTTAATATTTTGTAATCATTAAAGTATATATTTCTGATCCCAGTCCAGTACTCACCTTAACATTCGGTCGCGTTTATCAGGTTCAATGCCACTTTGAACATCATGCGCCGAAAATTTCCAAAGTGCTTCACTCGTTACAACTCCAAACAGCAGATCATATTTGTTTTGAAACAACCTTCTCCCGCTATCACTCCTTTTTTTATGGACGTTGGTATTCTGCATCATGTTGTTCAATGGACCAAAACTTGGGAAGTCTCCAGTTGCATACATAGTCAAAAAGTCTTTGGCAAAATCAGTTTTGATTACAACTCCGTCTACAGACGGCCCAAAGGCAGTTAAGAAGTTGGGAGGAGATATGTCTATTGATAGCAGTTCTTCTATCGTGGCGTCCCGAAGACAGTCCACTATGGCCTCGTGGTCTTTTGAAAGATCTTCAGGAATTGTGCAGTTCATGTGTTTGGCTAGTTTTAAAGAATAGTAGACTGGGTCATCTACAATGGCCCAAGAACTTAGGGCCGAGCCTGAGAGCAAAATCGCTCGATGGAAAAGACCTGACAAAATAATAAATAGTATTAATAAATAAAAATGATTAATGCTTAAGGGATTATGTAGAACAACGAAAAATTTAAGTTGGTTTGAACATGTAGACATAATGAGTGAAGAAAGCTTGACCAAACTGATATACAAAGCGAAAATTCCATAAATCAGAAAGGCAAAGGCAATCGATCAAATACTTAAGGATGCGATCGTCAAGAGAACTCGAAACCAGCAAGCATGTATGAAGACTCAAATAAATGTGGATGAAGCAAAAGAGCTCTCTAAATCTCGAGACAACTAGTTTTTTTAATCTCTTTACTACATTAGGGACAGACTTATGTAAGTATGTATTTTAATGTTAGTTATGTTAAAAAATACTTTCATTGAAACACCTTTGATTATTTTCCTTATAACTTACCAGGCATAACAGTTGGTGAAA
>JACCPG010008862.1:0-42326 GCA_016069955.1 Drepana arcuata
CATGCTGTACTCTCCAGGGAAAGCCTCAACGGGGAGCTCATTCCACAGCCTGAGCGTTCGTCCTTTGGAAGCGCACAGTGCGAGACCTTTGTGGTTCCAAGGTATGGGGATGAATTCCCCGTCGATGGCGAGAGGTGTGGTGGTAGAAGGTGGAAGTGTGCATCATGTCGAACAATTCTGCAGAACACTCCCCTGCAGAACACTCCCCTGCAGAACTTATTACTTATACATAATACTTATTATAAAAAATACTGTCAAGGTTATAGCTACATAGAATATGTTTGAATGCGCGTAGGTACCTACGTGTACAAATTCAATAACTTATTTTAAATCCATCATTTCAGGCAACACAATAAAAGTACACGTACAAATATAACCTAACCTAACCTAACATACATACAAACTTTAGTCTGTACAAAGTATTTTACTGTTCATACAAAATACCTAAAGTTCGTTCTACCTTACGATTCCGAACTTTTTATTCTCAGTTTTTCAGTAGTTTGATGCTATGTGTAAGCGTGACGAAATATTCAGAATATGTGCATCTTTGCGTCTAGGCGCTAAGTGCATTGTCCTACATTGGCTAGACCGTAGATTAAATGCTAACTTACCTACTTAAGTAACGACTTGCGCTGCTACCAGTAGTTAAGTTTATTATTATTATTATTATATATATTATGTACAAAATGTCTCTGAAAATAGAATAGCTGTCTTCTAGAAGTTATAGGGTGCTGTGAATCTTCATGGCGTACAATAAAACAAATAGCTCCAAAGATAACGACAGTGATTTTGTAAAGGGAAATTCTTCTCTAGGTCTCCAAATTATAACATTATGGGTTTTATTTTTCAGAAACGATTATTAAAATACAAACCGAGTTAAATTCTACCTGCATTTGTATGCAAAAATTCTTTTTTTTTTGTAAATTACATATTTTAATAAATTTAATAATAAAAAAAATATATATATATCCTCACGCCTTCCCACAAGGGTCCCCGAAGGGGTAGGCAGAGGTGTACAGGTAGTACCCACACACCCACTTTATTTAAATTTTAATTTGGTTCCATTAATCGTGACCAATGTATGATATATTCGCTCAACTATCCTATAGTCTAAGACGATGACTACGATGACAGAACTTATATATATTCCAGGAGGATGTCTTAGAATATATATAATTTTATTTCGTTTTATCGTATATATATTAGTATATATACGATACGCTTACGGTACAGTTCATACCTAAACTCACCATAAACAAACTTTAACAAACAACTTCATTAACGGTTTTTGGTGAAATCACTTCGACTTGTACAAATGGCCGTGTTAAATTAACCGACAATTATTGATTATCTGTGCTTACCACGATCAATGCGTTATAACAGCAATTAAGTTTAATATTTATAACGTTCTTTTGATAAGATGAGTTCAACCTGTTAAATACAGGTACAAGTAGTAGTTTGACAACGGGTTTTTAAATTTTGTTTTAAAAAGATATATCTTAGCAATGGTTGATATTGACTTTAGTTAAGGAGTAAAGTAGAGTAAGGAGAAGAGATGTAGAAGCTTAAACATCACAATTATTTTCAAAAGATGTGCCTCACTTTTCACCCGCATTTTATTTTATTTCATTGATATATTTTTTCAACTAACAAATAAATTAAATCTTTCCTATCCTATGTTACTCGGTAATGATGAAGGAATTTTAGAAATCAATCAAGCAGTTTCTAAGTTAAATTTTAACAAACAAACAAGTCAAAAATCAAATCTCTTTTGACATATTGGTTTAGAAGTAGAAAAGAACTACTTCTTCTACAAAGGTTTCGTCAAATAAGCATACAGCTCGCCTTATGTTAAGCGCTCACCGTATCCTATGGTCGCTTGCACTATTACAAAGACATTACTGGCACGTAGATCACCGTATATCTGAATAGGTAGATCTCTTCAGCTACTCGTTAAAAGGTATCAAAGGTTAAGCATCCGGCCTTCCCGAGCAACATAGCTTCAGAGGCCTACCCGAGAAAAATCGGGATGAAACCAGCATAGAAGAAATTCAAAGACAAGTATGTATAGTCGTGCTTTGGGCACCTAAAATATATTTCCAGAGGTAGGTGGGTGTTCCGGTACTACAATTTTTTTTCTACAGCTTCGGAGACCCTTGTGGGAAGGCGTGAAGATAGATAAATAAATACACTACATTGAAACAATTCCATTCAAATTGACTTACTTCCTAACTAAGCAGATCTAAGGTACCTACAATTATTCGTGTTCATCATATTAATATCCGTCGGCAGCTTAAAATCCTCCTCAAGCTTCCTCAACCTCAAGCTTCGTTATATATCATACAGTACAATATAAGTCGACGGTAACCGCATGCATGTTTGCCACCAATAAAATAAAAATTTGCATCTACAATTTTATCTATACGACCTGTCTACATCATTATAGTTGTTCTGTGTTAGGCGTAAAATTGGGGCTGATATATAATATTCTGTTAAGTTCTTTATAGTATGTATTTATGAAAATAAATAAACATAACTATTCTGAATAATTCAATGTTATAATTCGAGCTGTAAAACATATTGTTATAGGAATTTTTTGACGTTGATTGTAACGTTAGAAGTCTTTAGTAATCTGTGCCTGACCTGAGCGATATTCATGCATGAGTTGACCTGAAATGCTAATGTTGGTGTGTATAGACACGAATTACCGAACAATTTTCTTTAAAATACTTTACGATGAACAATCGTGAAGTAAACTTACTCCCGAGAAGTAATTCGAAAAAGTACTTAAGTCAAGTCGTGCCCAAAGGGCGGCGAGCACTTGCCATCTGTCATTTTGGCACCTCTATATTTACCTATACGAAATAAAATGTTAAATGTTCACAGACACACAAAGCACCTATCTAGGGTAAATGACATAAAAACAGGCAAGCTCAATCATGCGTTCCTCGCCCGTTATTTGTTCTCACAGTTCTAGGCATTGAAGGAGACCTAGGCAGTCTATTGCGACATAAAGAACTACACTAGACTGGTGTGAAATTCGCACCGGCTGTAGCTTTCGCGAATTCAATGGTTGAGATTGATCGAGAGAACCGGTTGGGACGAGGTGCGAGGATGCTTCGGCCATATGTTCGTTTGGGAATGTTCACGAGATTAAATTGTAATACAATTTATTGATATGGTTATTTATATAGAAAATTATTCGTATTTGACCGACATACATAAATATGTGATCTGTAGAAGGACTTATATCTTGTAAAGAGAGTGAAGGTTAAACATTAGTTTGATATAGTAGATCCCATCAAGAACACACTGTCCATTTGGACTATTGGATTAGCGATTTTCTATTGAGAACCATAGAAGTGACTGGAATATTGAGACTGGGATTTATCTTAATATAGCTCTAAAAGAGAAGGTAGGATTGCTTATTATTATTACATTAGTTCCAAAAGATAAATACAAGCCAGAAATTTGACTTCAGCTCTTAACAAACATGGTAAAGCTACAATGTTATGCTACAAATTATTTTCAGGAGAGACGTAGTGTATCAGATAATAGAACAGTTGTCTTCTATGAAATAAAAGTAATATATCCCCATAACAATGTTATAAAACATAGCTCCAAAGTTATCAAGGTAACAACATCATTAATAGGATTAGCCCCTTTTCACTGTCAAACTAGTTTTATGAATTATTATTAATAATAGTAAGAAATAAAATTATGAAAACCCAGTTAGATTCTACATGCATGTATAACTTTATCTTCACAGCACATTTTTCACACACACCAGGATAAAAAGTCTAGTATATTAATAGTAGTCTATGATAATAAGGTAAAAAAAAACTTACGTAACTTCGACGTTTTTTACCATATGATTTTCTCTAATTGTCCTACTCTTAGACATATTTTATCAACTGTCCTATTTTATGAGGCAACTTGTACCTAATTTTTAAAACTGTACTGTTGTACAAAGTGAACAACAGTTTTACAAGTACAGTGTACTTAAAACTCCTACGATTCAAAGTCCATACTCACTGATTTGGCCATAAAACAAAACAGTGTTTTAGTACTTAATAGAATGTGATATGATAGCCAAGAGAAACTTCATTTCAAAAAACTTCATTGTCGGTTGATATAAATTAATAACTGGATATAGGACTATGATGAAAACCAGTTCCGAAAATAAATAGGAATAGATGTTTGCAATTGCGTGCAATAAAGACTGAGCAAATCGTGGGTAACCGTAGTCGGCTGGACCCGCAGCGGCCAACACCGACAGCCGGCCACAAGGCGGCGAGGGGGCGCTTAGACCGGATCTGAGACCCTAAAATAAAAACATCTATCGTAATAATAATACGCACTGCTTACCCAAGACAAGTACGCGAAACGAATGGCGTTGACCCCCTGAACATTCCCATGCTTACTCGCGGACCAACTGGATTTTTCTTAATGGTAGGGTGGTACTACGCTTATAGAACTGAATAGGCCTTTGAATTGAGTGTTTGGACTTATTAGCTTTTATTTCTAAGACTAGCTTTTATGGGAGATCGCATGCGGACGTGGGGCATTGAGAAAATAGATCAAAACTTTCTAAGGCGCGCGATATCCTCAAGTGTCTCATTGTTGTTACTTTTCATTTAATTATGTTCTTTGTTCGATTTTTTTTTGTTTAAGGTCTTGATTAATCCAGGATATTTTGCCATTATTTTAGCTGATTTGGCTGATTACTGAGCTGCGACGTAACAGGTGTGTGTATCTGGAACGAAATAAGTAGACATTCATAATGTTTTGATTATGTCTATGGCGCCAAAGCTTAATATATTAAATAAGTTATTAAGCAAGCGTTAGTCACCTCATTCGAGATGGTCATTTATACATTTACAATTTGTCTCTTGTCACATAAAATGCAAAATTTTCGCATGCATAAAACCAGTCGTTTGGTGACTAGTTGTATAACAGGATTTGGTTCAAACAATTTTTATAGTCACAAAAGGCCAAAGGGCCTGTTTCATAGTTCATATTACAATAGTGAAAGGCTAGACAAGGATTGTAATGGTCGGATGCGTCGAATTATCTGGGAGCAATCGCCCTAAGCTGAATCTGACCAGACTAGGCCTGCTCTCATCTATACAGAGATGACCCGGCGTGTCTTCTCAATTGTATAATTTAACCATGCCGCCTTTTCTTCCATTATGTCTTTGTATAACGAGGGCAGATAAACTCGTTGTCAATGCATAAAGAAAAATATTAATGGATGTCTGAACAATGGGGTGAAATTGTGATAGGTGAGAGTAATCTTTTACAGACGGCGACAATTCGTGCTCTTTTATTTTTCGCAAATAAATCCCAATTGTTGATTCTTAATAGGACCCCTTCTATATGTACGACTCTGATTCGGTTTTTGAATTGTAAATTAAATTTCAAGTATCGTATTCTGCGTTCTCACATTAAAATTTTAACCGACTTATAAATATAGGCAATATTTAAATTGATCAATAAATGGATTTAATAACGTATTACTAAATGCATTAGATAAACGATTATTTATTAACACAGTTAGTAAGTATAATCGAATCCTGCGAATCCAGGGTATGTCAGAGGAAGTATGAAAATAGCTTGAATGCTGTTGAGATGCGATCTCTTCGAAAAATGTGCGAAGTAAAGATTTTAGATCGAATCCGCAATGAAGAGATTCGCAAATCAACTGGTGTGAATGAGGGTGTGATTGTAAAGATGAAGAAAGGCATGTTACGTTGGTTTGGACACATAGAAAGGATGAGTGAAGAAAGATTGACGAAACAGATATACAAAGCAAAAGTGTGTGCAAGAAGAGGTAGAGGAAGGCCACGTTCCAACTACCTGGATCAAATCGATCGGACTCTCAAGGACGGGAACGTTAAGAGTACTCGAAACCGACGAGCATGTATGAAGAGACTGATGAATGTGGACGAAGCGAAAGAAGTATGTAAGTCTAGAGAGAACTGGCGCTCTATACTCTCTGCCTACCCCGCTAGGGACTTGGCGTGATGATATGTATGTATGTAAGTATAACCTTCGTTGCTCAATCAGATGTAAATATTATTTTGGTTTGTATAGAATGAATTTATTAGATATTATTATTATGTATGTGTTTATATATAATAATATATCTTCACGCCTTCGCACAAGGGCCTCCGAAGGTAGGCCGAGGCGTATAGGTAGTACCCACACACCCACTTTCCGCCAGGAAAATATGTTAAGTGCTGACGTTTACGGCGAGTCCGCCGTTACTCAACCACGACTATACATACGCCTTTGAATTTCTTCTCAAGCGTATGCAGATTTCCTCTCACTGTACTTTCACTGTACTTAAGATCAGAAAAACTTATTGGTACTTAGGTACAGTTGTATTCGAACTTACGATCTTTGTGTCGCAGACAACTACTCGAACGGAACCACGGCTCTTCTTACATTTAAAATAAGAACAATAATCATTATTTGTAGACGTATAAAAAGAGCAGAGAGTAGTGAGGACAACAATCTCCGCGAATTCTTAAGATATATTCAAGCAATTTAATCTGAAGGCGACTTACCGTAATCAAGTTAGTAAATGTTATTTACTATTATGTTGTGTTTATGTTATGTTATTTCAAGCCGAAGAAGCAGTGAATATGATTAAGACGTATGATTTTTATTAACTCCGCCTACCCCTTCGGGGACCCTTATGGGAAGGCGTGAGGATATATTATAAAATGAAATAGCCTTTATTGCTGAACTTATTTTTACAGTGATTTTTCTTATAAATATGTTTTTTTTATATATTTTTTCTTTTTACATAAATTAGGTATCGGTAAACGGTCGTTTCTACATTGCAGCTTGTCTTTCGACATGGCCTCCTCTAAAGATTTCCAATCTATTCTATCTGAAGTTTTTCAGGTGTTCTACGAGATCGACAGTTAGTGTTTTTTTTCCTTTTAGAGGGTCGTGGTCATTATTCCCCACGATGACCAGTCGGCTTGGGGAAGTATGTTGTTTTTTCTATATTGGTTCATGTTGAGCTGTTTCCGTTTACCGATAGTTAATTGTTATTCTGTGTTACTTAGTGTCTTAGAAGAAAGAGAGGAAAGAGAATTTGCTCTAATCATCATTACATCGAAAGCATTTGGTCTATTGTTAATCGGCGGCATTAGAGTTTGTTGTTTTCTTGGTTGAGCATTGTTGACATCTCTCTTTTGCTTTTTTCATTATTTGTGTTATTAGTTTTTCCTTTTACTATTAGTTTGTCGAATTTTAAGTATGCGATATTTCCCTTTCCTCTCTCCTCTTTTAGCTGAGCCCGCAATGTTTTCCTTTTCTCTAAAACTTCCTTTGTGTAGTCTTCTGTAACATATACATTTTTTAGGATTTTCTTCTTTTCCATAACTTCATTCTACTTCCAATCACTCACAAAGGAAAGCAGTATTGGTCTTGGTTTTCCACAAGACTTTTTCTTTCCTAGACGATAAGATTTGTTTGTCTCATGTTCTTGGAATTGTATGTCAAGATCATTTTTGAAAATGTTTATTATCGTATGTATTCATGTGTAGACCTTTCGCCTTCATTTACTCCAAACATTATTTAATTGCTTTGCTTCTTTCCTCTTTTTATAGTTTCTATTCCCTTTTCGAGATTTTCCACTTTTATTTTTAGGTTTTTATTTTCTGTTATTGCAACAAGCCCTGCCAACTGCCCAAGGTTGCAGTTTTTCATCTAATCTCTCCACTATATTGTTGGTTATTGAGTCTTTCAATTCTATTGTTTGATTTAGGATTTCATTTTTATTTGGAAGAATGAGGATATATTATATTATGTATTTATAAAAGAAACATTAAATACCAAGACTACAATATATGTATATGCGACAACACTCAACAATTGATTCGGCGTTGGGATTTTCCTCAGAGTGTGAGCAGTCTTTTAGAAGTTTGTGAAAAGGTTCCTGCAGGGTGAGCCACGCGCGTGCTATATATCATTGGCGGTTACCGCTTACCACAAGGCGGGCAGAAAACCTATAAAACTCGGGTATATTCTGAACCATATGAACATGAATAGACTAATTGAGGCTTGTTGGTCGAAGTGGGGGTCTTAGTTCTATTGGCGAGTTGCGTGGTTAATAGGTAAGCGAAAGATTCCCCATATATAGGCTTCAAAACAATACGATCATTCACTTATATTCGTTTCAACCATAGACTTATATTTTATACTAGCTGTGCCCGCGTGGAATTTAAGAAAAACAATATTGTTCAGTTTCTAAAATAAGAGTAGCTTAAGTTACTCCTTTTTATATCAGCTATCTGCCAGTGAAAGTACCGCCAAAATCAGCCCAGTTGTTTCAGAGATTAGCCGGAACAAACAGACAGACGGACAGATACACAAAAATTTAAAAAAGTTTATTTTGGTGTATGTACCGTATATTTATTCATATGCATGTAGTGAAAAGCGGCTATTCCAATATTACAAATAGACACTCCAATTTTATTTGTATGTATAGACTAGCTGTACCCGCAACTACGTCCACGTGTAATAAAAAAATTATAACTATTTATTTTTTATTTATTATTTATTATTATTTTTATAGTTTCTAAAATAAAAGTAGCTTACGTTACTCCTTTTTACATGGGCTATCTGCTAGTGAAAGTCCATTCAGTCCAGCCGTTTCAGAGATTAGCCGGAACACACAGACAGACAGACATAAATTGTAAAAAAAAGTTTTTTGGTATATGTACCGTGTATACATCCATATGCATTTAGTAAACAACGGTTAATTTAATATAACAAACAGACACGCCAATTTTGTTTATTTTTATAGATAATAATATATCCTCACGCCTTCCCACAAGGGTCCCCGAAGGGGTAGGCAGAGGTGTATAGGTAATACCCACACACCCACTTTCTGCCAGAGGTATATTAGGTGCCAACGTGACAGATGGCGAGTCCATCGCCGTTACTCAAGCACTACTATACATACGCCTTTTGAATTTCTTCTCAGACGTATGCAAGTTTCCTCTTCCTTTTTATAGATGTATAGATATATTGGTATCCGCATTGCATCCGGACGAAGCCGGGGCGGGTCGCTGTGAATATATAAAAATATTCCGTTCGGTGTACTAGTTGCCTTGATCTCATATTATTATCACATTTCATCGCAAAGCGGCCACGGGGAGATTTCTTACATTTCCTGTGGGCTATTACAGGCGTGTGGTTTTTATACGTCATTAGAAATAATTTCGTACACATCGTGTATGTAAGCTATTTAGTCCGACTTTACTAGATAGCGTTTTAACATATTTAATTCACATGGTTATTCAAATACTATTTGCTACACAGTCATAATGTCATGAATGTCATTTGGATGATACATTCATGCATATAATCCCCCACGGGTAGGCAAAAAGAGTAGAGCGCCAATTCTCTCTAGATCTACAAATCACTTTCGCTTTGGCCACATTCATCAGTGTCTTTATATATAATTTTCATTCGATAGCCCGTTTAACATGCTACTTGCATGAGAGCAGATAATCTAATTTAACATTTAACGTGGATACAGCCAGTCTGTTATATGTAACGTTGGCAAACTTAGAGCTTTATACTTGCTGTTTACCTGGTATATCACACAGCTGGGCAAAGATGCCCACGTGATTTCCAGGTCCACATGTCTGTATCTGCTCTGTGGTTTACCTCGCTGACGTCTAGTCTATTTCTTCAGCCGCCTGATCGAGTGGTCATAGCTCCCGACTGCGAAGCTTGAGGACGCGGGTCTAAATTCCTGCTGAGGGCAGATATTTGCTATAATGTTGACTACAACAAGATTACCACAGTACAAGCTTTGCTTATTTGGGAACTATATCAATTTATGTGGAACTGTCCCAAGGTGTTTATTTATTTCCGCATAGGTATATTAGGCGACACCAACTTACTTGCATTGTTTTAGTTGAGCTCTATCTGACTGGAAGCATGTAGGCTAATGAAACTTGGAGGAATTTAACAATGGCATCTGCAGCCTCTTATTAAATCTAGGTTTAGTGTCACGTTATTGGACCTATTTGTACGGAACCCTGCTAAATATTAGCAGTATATATCTCTATTCTCTATCTATCTGGACAAGTGCCTACTGTACCGCCAGACCTTGAAAAGTAATGCAAACAACTGGCAGACACGTGTGCGTGTCGCAGTAGGACCCGAAATCAAAAGTGAACAAATTTGACGTTCGCATGTTTTATGAAACTGGTTGATTATGGTAATTACAAGTCTGCGATCGTTGCATAATCGTGGTATTTGGTGCTTCAAATGACCAGTTTATTATAGGCACATCTGTGATGCCGCCAGACGCGTCTGTAGTATGAAAATGTGGTCTATTGAATATGCGAGTGCGCGCTTCGCTAAAAGGTCGAAAACCTCAGCCACAAATGACAATAGACAAGATACTTACACGATGTAATAATTGCGCTTGGCGACTTGACCGGTTGCGACTTGCCCCGCTATTACTTTATGTACATACCAAATTTTTTTTGTCTAATAAATCAATCCAAGGTTGAAAGGTCATTAGGTGGGCACAAGATGGAATGACTGGAAATGGCCAAGGCGGTTATAGAATTGTGCGAGCTAGAGGAGCGAATCGAACGCAGAAAAGACCACCAACCCGATCGTCAGACCATATCGTGACTGTCGCTTAAAGCCACGGCATAGGACCAGAAAGACTGGAGAGTTGGAGAGCTGGCCTTTGCCCTGTAGTGAGTGGACGGGCTAATTTTATCTATTGAACACTATGTACCCACATATGTGTCATTCTTTTAGTATAGAAAAACTGCTCTTTGTAGATTGTAGAATAAATAAATATAAACTCTTTGCTGAAACCTTTACTGGCCACGTGTCATATCTGTCGCAAATCTTTTGCGCCGTTTGGACAAAAAGAAATAAAAACTACTTTGTTTCTTTTTGGCTCTAAGGCAAGCTATAGCTGCCGCCGCCTAGCGTGCACCAGCTAAAGCCGATTCCCATGCTCTCGGACGTATCCTCACTGACAAGAGCACGTGGAGGTAACCTACCCAGCCAGTCCACAAGCGTTACCTAGACTACTTATGTAAGGCGTGTGCCGGGGAATTATACTCGGGTAAGAAAGTCATTTACAGGTCTGCAATGACTGAAGTCTACCAACTGACCAAATCAACATAATATTTATAATAAAACAAACTGGCAGGTATGTTTAGGTACCAGCCTATAGACAAAAACACAATAAATAAATATTATTCGCGTTGAATTGCGATGACTGCTCGTGCCGCGGAGACGCCCTTGAATTAGCAAAAAATAAACAAATAGATACCAATGACCTCGGCACACATGATAGAAACGATTACCTACACTATTATTCAAACCGAGTCAGGTCAGATTAGGGCGAGCATTATAATGCATAGTAGTAAGTACGCGTTTTGTGAATAACTTTGTGTAGAATTACCGGCTAGTTAAATTTTATGATGACGTCACTGTCCGTCTGGGCCCCTAATTTGACGTCAGCTAGTACGGTGACCCACAAATCTACAGACACAATAAATTCGGCAACGTACGGCGCGAAATGGCGCGGGTCAACGAACTGTTGACGTATTTAAAATACGCACAAGCAAGTAGGTACCTTATCGCGAATGTATGTAGTGCGCGGCTCGGCAAGCTGAGCATGCTTGTTGTGCTGTGTGTTTGCAAAATGGTTATATATAGATGTGAGTGTCCGTGACGGATGGTTTGTGCTATTTCTAAGGTCCCGAGATTCGGTGAGTAATAATTTCGTGGTGTTGGTAGTAGCAGCGTCTATGAATGAAAAGATAAATACTTTTAATACATACCTTACCTGTTAAATTATAAACCATGGGATTCAATCTTTACATTGACCTTAGATTATAAAACAATATAAACACGAAGGTATTTATTATGTTTATTGAGGAATTAACACATATTATAGTTATTATAAAGTTACACAGACCTGAGAAGGAAAGTAGGTTACATATACCACAAATATTTGATATATTGCAGTTTGATAGTGGCTGGTAAATATGCCTTTTGTTCTTAAAAATACAACAGGATGAAAAAACAAAACAATTCTTTTGACATTTAAATAAGGTGTCAATTTTTTTAAATAGGGTTAAATAGGGGTGTCTCACTCTTTTCATTCCGTTACTCATCGATCAAAAACCGATTTATGGATATTTTGTATATATTGTAATGAGCCAAATAAAATATATAAACAAGAGAAATTGCAATTATAGTACTACGAAATAACCTGAAACGAATTGGTTCAGTGAACATGCGACATATATTATATATGTATGTTGTTTGAGACTATGCATTTGTTCAATTAATCGCGTGAGTAAAATCTTTTTCTCTATACTATCAAAGAACACCGGAAACTCGGTGAGAGTTCGTTTTACTGCTGTACTCTTAACACCATTGATACCAAGAAAATGTGAGAAAGGAAGTGTGTCTGTCGTGCTGTTACAATACATATTATACCCGAGTTCTTTGTAGAGAAAGAGTCTGTGTTGGCAAAACGAATTCCGTCGCGTTACTTGCGTGCACTAAGATTCATATTGGTAGTGAAAGGGTCGTATTGGAACCTTGTTCGCTCGAAACGAGGCACCCGCAATAGCCGCCCTACCTAGCTACCCACATAATGCGGCGGATACAGGATCCGAGTTTCTTACACATACACGTAAAGTACGAAGGCCAGTTTTAAATACGTGTATGTGTACTGAATACGTACGGCTTCGATGGTCAGCAGGTGTAAGCGAACTTAAAGCAAGGGGTTATTGCGATTAGCTCTTTTATCCCTTCGTTTCCATATCAAAGAGTAATGAACCTTGTTCTACTATTGGACGATGTCGATTAGTGACCGTGTGATCTTTACAACGTTCAAACGTGCAATTTTTATTTTTTTTATATTTGATAGGTAGGGTTGCCTTTATAGTTAGAAGTCATATAATATATTTATAAGAAGTAAGTCCATTAAGTTTATGCTACTAGCCATACGTTGACTGGCTCTTAGATTAAATTTATACTATTAAATCTAATTAGGATTATATTGATCTAGATATAGTTGGAAATCAAATGTGCCCTTAGATCTTCTATAAGATTCTTATTGGTTGTTTGTAATTAACTTGGGGATTAATATAAAAAAAATTATTTGCTTTTATTTAGTGAAAAATAAGTTGGTTAAACTATTTGAAGTTACTGATTGTAATGACAAAGGCGAAACTCTGACAGTGAATCGATTACATATAACGAAGGTCAGAGGGTTTGCAAGTGTGCGTATGTATGCAAGTATGCAGGCGAGCTCGGTGCGGCGTCGCTGCTGCACGCCTGCACCGTCGGTTGCAACACCCTCCCCCCTTCGTTCTCGGCTTCTCACTCGTCGCTGTCTTGCCGCTAGCCTGTCTCACCTCGCGGCCGGCAGCCTTGCGCGACGCGCCGCGCTCTTTTACATTCAAAATTATTCGCAACCTTTGCAAAAACTCTCTGTGCAATAAAAATATTTTATCTTTCAATGCGGTCACAATTAGTTTATAATTCAGAGAGGTTGTTAAAAGTTTATGAAGAAATTAAGTGCCTTTGAAACTTTGAATGCACTCCTCGTTGCATGCTCCGCGCGCGTCGTTAGGCATGAGAACCCCGTACTCTCGGTCACGTTGACGTCGCGCGGTGCCGCCATATCTGTCTCGGCCACCGACTAGCAAAATTAATAGGTAATTATTTTCGTGTACAGTGCTTCTGATTGATTTTTCCATAAAGTGAATGTGTGATAAAGTGGTTTTCATTTTCTGGCATCCTGTGTGCTCATTCCTATTGGATTCCTTTTGGAAATTGAAGCGCGCGCCGGCCGGTTCTTATCGGGTGCAATGCAGTTGCACTCTCAACTTATTGCAGTTTTGCATTTACCAAAGTTTCATGCGCGGAAAGTTTTGAGTGCTTTTATTTTACTTCAAATGGATTGTAGATGTGTTTTAAAGTGATTACTCGTTAAAAGTGATATGTGTAACAATTTTTAAGACCTGTCTCAGTTTACTCTGCTGTGTTATTTTCGGTCATTGACCGCTGGAATTCGCATCTCCTTTATGTTTAGTGGTGTTGTTAGATTTTTACGTAATTACGATTTTCGTTTTTTAGGCTCAAAATTGTGTCACATCACTAGAAGAATGCAATGACCCGCGCATTCGCTTTTTGAAATTTCACCTTCACCCGGATGGAATGAGGAGTGCACAATCCCATTGTTTCACAGTTTCTTATGTTTGAACAGCATTTGTTTTTTTGTTTTTCGGACGATTAGAGAGTTATCATTTTCTTCCAAAATTACAAAAAATTACATATTAAAGGTAAATATTACTTGTTTAAATATAGGAAAATGTTAAAAATATTTTTTGCAAGATTTCTTTATACAAATGTAAGTTGGCATTGGTCACACGCGTGGCTTCCTCGAATTTCTGATGTATGACATCATCTGTTCACAAAGCCAAGAGAAATCCCAATTTTTATTTAGTACAAATCAAACTGAATGTTATAATTTGATAAGTAATTGCCTATATTCAGCATGTATCCTTTGGAATTATGAAGTGCCTTGTGTGAAAAATGATCATGAATGTGCAGAATGGCGGAGGGTAATGGAGAAATATCTATTGAAGAGGTGCCTGGGAAGGACTCCGAAGTTGGCCGAACACCAGATTACCACAAACTCATCGACTATGGCTTGGATCCTAAGGTATCACTTAAAATGTATATTATAAATAACTACACCACCCAATTTTCAAAGAACAGTATGATAAAATTTTCCTGGCCGGACAGGAATCCGTTGAATGGGTTGATTATGAAACAATTTTTTTATTAATCATGATCATGGCATGTTCCTATTATCTTAAAAATACTTATATTACTAAGGTTTATATATTATATAATATATATACCTTATATATAATAATAATAATAATATAATATATTATATTATTATTATTATTATTATTATTTACTAAGGTTTGTGGCTAAGTTTGGGTGTTTAAGGCTAATATTTGAATTTAATTACTGCGGTATGGCTTCAAGTTCTCTGCGTTTATCACGGTGTGGACATATGTACCACAAAAGTTGGCTTGATATAAATATATGCATATATAAAATAAAAAAATTTTTATTGCATATCTTTAATGATAGATGTAGGCATATTAATGCCAAAATTGCCTTAAATTATAGATCTCATAAATTTCTCTAATAAGATTCTTATTACAAATTTAGTATATTTTATTATTAAATTCTTATTGGAATCATATTGAAATGAAATATACAGTGACATTATTAATTAAAACTCTCCTTTAGTTTGCCCTGCTTCCACTTTACATTCTACATAGACATATATCCTATTTATATACATATATATGTATATTATATGTACATAAATTTATCTAAAATATGTAGATTATTATGTACATATGTTTAACCACTTTTAATTGCAATACCAAGACACCATAGCCATGTCTCATACTCTGAAACAAATACATACATATATTGAATCTGAGTACCTTCTTTTGTCTTTCTTTTTCTGATACTTTATTTTATTAGGTGTCAAATGTGTGATAAGGAAGTCTTACCATTGATTTGTTGTACCAATTATTATGGTGTGAGGTATTGTTAATTAATGCAGTTATCTTGTTGCAGTTTTTAAGTTGTTGTAGGTATAAATATAATATATCCTCACGCCTTCCCACAAGGGTCCCCCGAAGGGGTAGGCAGAGGTGTATAGGTAATACCCACACACCCACTTTCCGCCAGAGGTATATTAGGTGCCAACGTGACAGATGTCGAGTCCATCGCCGTTACTCCAGCACGACTATACATAAGCCTTTGAATTTCTTCTCAGACGAATGCAGGTTTCCTCTCGATGTTTTCCTTCACCATTCTGCTCGTGGTGTGACTAATCACTGTACTTAAGTTCAGAAAAACTCATTGGTACAGTCGGGATTCGAACTTGCGACCTTTGCGTCGCAGGCAACTGCTCGAACCACTCGACCACCACGGCTCTTAGTAGGTAGGCTCTGATGTAGGTATATAATATAAGTAGCCATTGGTAATAATTAAATTATTATTTTCATGATATTGTCTGTTTACTTGCACTTTCACTGTGATATGCTGACCTCTGTTTATCACTGCACCTGCTTGCAAACATACACATGTATTCCAATGGTCGTGTCATACGAGTTTATGTTATTTTATATATCTTCTGTTACCAAGAGCTTTAGCGCTCAAATTGGCGCGAATAACACCTGCGGTAAAGCGCCGATAGCTTCTTTGTTCGGAAAGTTTTGGGCGAGACTGCATTCTGTAGGTACTTACCGACTTGTCGGCAGTCCTTGTGTGGATTTTTATGAAGCTACCTTTCCCTAGCAAGTCGAACTTACAAGAAACTAAATCCCGGCTACGATAGCACAGATGGCGCTAGTAGTATGATAGTCTCAAATGGCAGTTCTTTATTACGTACTAAAGGTGCCATTTGTCATGCAGTTCAAATTATGGTTTGCTGTTGTTGACGCCTATAAAGCTTAACAAAATCAGAGCTACTACTTAGCGTTGCCGACCTCATATTGTGTGGATAAACAACATGCTACAATATGGGTTCTTCTGCCAACACCTGACAATATTTTTACGCGCCGAAGGAACACAACGCTTTTTTGGAAGTGGCCAGAAGTACTGCCAAAAAGGCCAAAAGGCTTGCTTAATAGTATTTTTCTTCTTACCTGAGGGCTCGTTTTCTACAAAGCAACAACGTTGGTTGTTGCATGAATGTTTTAATAACACGGAGAATAGAGAAAACTTTAGTCTAAGGTCTAAGGCGGTAGACGAGAATCACTCTTAGGATTATTATTCATGCCTATGGACGTATCGTACGCGTGCAGTCACGTGACTGATACTTGTGTTACAAATATCTACCACATCTCAAAGGATGCATTTTGCGATGACATCAGTTAATAACCGGTCATCACACCCTTTTCTAAAGCTCAACTCTTGTGTGAGTTTCGATAAAGTCGACGCCAAGAATGATCATAGACTGACACATTTTGAAAGTAAGGAACTTTGATCCCTTGACGAGAGAAAGCAATGAAGCATAATAAAAGAGCAAATTTGATCGTGAAATTAACGAAGTATCATTTACTTATCGTTGGCACGATATCGCATTTGCGAATGGATGTTAAGATTAACGCGTACGACCTTCCCAATGGGCAGCAACAACTAATAATTCATTTTCGATAATTCATATTTTGATTTGAAATCGAATAAGATTCCAGATTTGAATTTTGGACGATTCCTGTATTGAAAACGTGATCGTATATGATTTCATTAAGTAGTTTGTATTATAAGGTTGGTTTTGTTATGGCAATTTGTGATGACATTCCAAAGAATATTTAAATCCGCGTGATTCGTGACGTTCACGGGAAGCGAGGATCGATTAAATCTGTTATCTTCGTTTTCCAATATCTGATGATAAATTTCCAAGTAGGCAGTGCTTGCATGCATACTTAAGGTCGGCGCAGTGAAGGTGTGGAGAGCGGGTGAAGGGGAGGGGTAGTGAGTAATTTTCCTTGTTACTGTCCTTTGTTATTAAGTCGTGTTTCCCTTTATTTACTAAAATACATTTTGTACAAATAACTGCATGCAGTTAGCATGTGTGCGTTTCACTGCTCTTTGTCGTATATGGCGCGTGAGATTTTATCGAGTAGACCTTGAGTACTCAGGTATTGCCTTGTCCCCTACAATGACTAGTAATGCATTGGTAGCGATTATTATATTGGCTAGGGCGCTCCATTGACTTGTTTACTCATAGTCGGAGTACTCATCCTGTCGCATGTTGCTACGTGGTCTGGTCTGAGCGCATTACCTGGTAAACTTTTCGTAAAGGTTGGTTTTTTAAGTTTACAACCTAATTTTACCCTGCGTTTGTGGCATCCCATTCTTACGTTTCAGCTCTTCTCTTCCGAACAGATTTCACTACCCAGTTAGATTAGACTGTAACTACAACCACAACAAACTTAAAAGTCCCACACGGGGTAGGCGTAGAGAGTAGAGCGCCAGTTCTCTAAATTTACAAACCTATTTCGTTTCTTTCACATATGTCTCTTCATACATGCGACCATGCATGCGGCCATGTATGCTAGTAAATGAAGTATACCTACATATATATATGTTAGAGATTATTTGTATATTTGTTGGTTAGGATACGCATAGATTCTATTGGTTACTACTGTCATACTAAAAGTGATTTTTCACCTACTCATGTAGGTACTTTTGTATCTTACTAACCGCTTGTAGCGCTCGACAAGGTTTTATAAGTTTGACATTTTATGTCCATACACATAAAACCTTAAGCGAATCTACGATGAATATCGTTTAGTCGAGATGCTTGTGGTAACTAGTGATATATTTGTATAGTGGTATATTTCTCAACTTTCTAAATACAAGTTGCAAATTTCTTGTTTTTATTAGACGATTTTGATTTATGCACACATAGATGTCAAAAACTTGCTTTATTTATTATAAGTAAATACCTAATATCTACACATAAAAGGAGAAATAATGGAAGTGAAAGCTTGATTTAATCATATTCTAGTCATAGCAACTATACAGTACATTATGGATTCTACATGATATCTATTTTGCTCTGTTTCACGTGTAAAGATTTTGACGACTTTGAACGACAATTTTATTACTCTTTTATTAATAATGTAAATCTATGTCAGAAAGATCTGTAAGCCTATAGAGAACTGGCGATCGACTCTCTCTGTCTACCTTACTGCGTGATGATATGAGGGTACATAATGTGCCCACCTTCCTAGTAACTATATTATCTGGACATTAACACAAATGTCTCTCCTATAATATGCGATCTGAATAAGTCGTCTTAGAGAAACGGCGATGGACTCGCCGACTTGTCATATTGGCACCTAAATGTATCTCTAGCGAAAAGGGTGTGTCATACCTCTCTCTACGAGGATCGTGTCATAGCGGATCCTTGTGGGAAAGGCGTGAATAAACCTGACACGTACATACTACTAGCACGATATTTTACGTGGTATCGGCCAATAGTTTATAATGTGTTTTATCAAGGCGTTAATGTGTACTAGAAAGAAATGTATGTATTTTGTCGGTTCCAGGTAGCCGCCAAGCTCGACGACATTTATAAGACTGGAAAGCTAGCGCACGTAGAACTGGATGAGCGTGCGCTGGATGCCTTAAAAGAATTTCCATCCGACGGTGCTTTAAGTGTTCTTGGACAATTTTTAGATTCAAATCTCGAGCATGTATCTAATAAGAGTGCTTATTTATGTGGAGTCATGAAGACTTATAGGTGAGTAGCTTTGCACTTATGGTTTTACTCTCCTTTTGTACATTACGTAGCAATAAGTGGGTATACCCCGTTTTTGTTATAATATCGTAGCCAGAAGCGATGCTACATTTTAGTATACTAACATTACAAAACTAACACAAACGTGAGACGAAACCGATAGCATAACAATTGGTTTTACTACACTATCATCATCCATTGAAAACAGATATCCAATGTTCAAATGATATCGTTGCAAATATTGAATTTGAATTTCTTCTCTCTACTCCGATATAGGTTTTTCCACCTAGCAACCCGATCAAAATATTGGATACCTGCCAACCAGCTTCGCTAAACTGGGGCGCAATCTTGAAAATTTGTCATTTTATAGATTATGCGGTTTCGGATTGCACCAGGGATTGTTGTAATAAAAGACACGTCGTATCCCATATTGTGAGCACGACACAAAGGCCCCCTTAAGACGAGTCTGTTGCGGCCGCATATATTTAATCATTATTTTGCCAGCGTCTTGTTCTGATATAGCGCCGTTTTCGCGCAGACAGAATTGAAACGAGGATTCAAGATATAAATACAGAACAAGAGCTATAAATACGGCGCTATAAAGTTCAATGCAATTAGCTGGCTACACAAGTATACGTATAGCCATCACACCCGCTCGATACTGGCTGGCAATTAAGGATCTGTGTCCTTTTGACTCTGCATATACTTTTTATTAGTTAGTGATTTGTTTTAAACGCATTGTGCTACTAAGTATAAAGTCGTAAGCGTTCAGAAAAGTATCAATACGTACCGAAAAAAAAGTCAAATTGTCTGCAGACAGACGGCTGGGCCGGGGGTCACTGAAAGCAGTAATGTACTCCATACCGGCCATTAAAACGCAATAAAAATGATTGCCACCGCTAAAATGTCCGGCTATCATGCTGTCGTCACAGACCGGCATTGTTTCCTGTTTCCAATCTTGTTATTATTATCTTACGTTTTGGCGAATGAAACCGTCTCTTTCATATAGTCTCGAAATTATCAGGCAAGTCTCAAGTTACGTCTGATGAAATAAACGTTTACCCCGAACTAGCTGGAAAATTGCCATTTAATTAACTAAAGATTCTCGGGTTTATTCCGTGCATTAAATTTCAATTCGAGGTCAGTTGAATGCCGCATTCTACCAACTCTATATCCCAATTCGAAGCTTCTTGAACAATAGCGTGGGTTTGGTAATTGCCTGAAACTGCATTGCTGTTAAAAATCTCCATCCAGATTTGTCCGCAGTGTTACGTAACGCTGGCATAGTAATGGGGCAGCAAAAACTCAGGTTCTTGCGGGGTTACGTAAGGCTTACTTGCAATGTGCAATTCATGTTGCATACCCCACGCATCACCTCATTGTGAAATAAATATGGTTGTATTATTTTCCAGCTTTCAAAGGCTTGTTTGGTGTAATTTTAGGCTTGTTTCAGTGAGTAAACAATGAAAGACAAAGTATGAAAGGTACGAGCCAAAACACTTAGATGATCAAAATAAGATATCTAATATTATATCAGGAAAGATTTAGAATATCAAAAGAAAGCTGGCCCTATAAAATAAGTCTATAAATAGATAATGGCTTAAAATGAAGTAATTCACTGTAATTATCTGGCTCATGAGTCCTTCCAAAGAATCTCTCAATAAAACTAGTTGCACAAGTGGCTGAGACGTTTTATACAATATGACTTCGCAATTTATACATGGGTTTAATCAATCTGTGTGCAACACTGTGCCAGTAGCTGGAATGCACTGTGAGGTTGTAACAAGATCATTCTGCCAGTGTCCTCGCGTCTGTGTGCTTGGCCGCAAGATTAGATTACGAATGGTCATTAGCCCCGCAGAGGCATGATGCATAGCCAGTTTGCAATATTGTTATATATCATATCCTATATATATCATACGAGTGGCTAATATTCAAAACCTTGTCGAACGCTTAGACCAATTATCTTGGGGTTTCTCGGGTAAATTTTAACTATTTTGTCTTGTCTCGTAAGGTATGCAGAGATTAATAGGGTATGCAGTTGCTTCTGCACTTATCAGTTTTGGAAACACTATTCGTTAATTATATTTGACGTAACATAAAAGAGATCCTCGGATATCTTTCGGCAACAAAAATTAAGCTTACCTAACGATTATTCATTATTAAATTTAGATTAAATTAAGATTACCTAAGCTGAAGCTATACTAAGATCTAAAAAAACGCCATCTACATAAACGGCTTAGGTGGCATGCCGGGGTAATAAAGGAACCATCTTAGCAGAGCATTTTGTGATATACGTGAATCAACTCTCAACAAGATCTCGAAAAGGCTTTGATGTTGGAAATATCCTTTCAGCCATACTTGAAGATGGCGTCGTCCTACTTAGCTTGCGTTTACGCTGAGCTCCGTGAACTATACCTGACCTATCTCCATCGCATAGGGAAAGAGCAAATACATACACATAAGTGATATGATGTTGTGTTCTAGCGTACGCGTCTTTAACTTTTACATAAAATGTTATGTTCTATACTCTCGCATAGAGAGTTTAAGGGGGTACTCGTTACCTTTTTAGTCATGTATTAATGCCGGTTCTGAATCCCCTTCTACGTGGAAAGCAAGCCATGGATTGCCATGAATCTACTCTGATTTTTTGGTGATCGCTACAGGCCCTCTAGAAGCCATAGAACCTTTCCAATCCTGGTAGTACCTAGAAAGGCGAAGTGAGGAAAGCGAATGTCGCTTGGCGCGGTAACTAGTAACGACTGGTCACATTCCTGGTCTGATCCTGACTAACTAATGGAAAGGTCCAGAGTGTTGATGACTAACTTTATGTTATACAGGTGTTTTAACAAAACCCTCTTAGGTGTGGCATTTGCTCGCGCTCGATCCCAATCTTAGGTACTTAGAGGTGAGCTTTAATATACATACAATGAATGTCGTGTTCAATGTTACAGACAGAAAAGTAGAGCGGGCGTGCAGGGCGCGCCTGTGCTGTCGGCCGTTGTGCAGATCAAGGGGCCCGACGAGGAGAAGATCAAACAGATCCTGGCCCGCACTGGGTACACGTTAGACGTTACCACAGGTCGGTACTGCTGCAGGGTAGTTTTTTTTCATTAAAAAGGCGACTTTAGGCTCTTCATAAGTGTCGTCAGCTTCGAGTAGGTACTCTTGACGTTCATTGAGTGTCAGATTGATATGATCTAGTTAGTTGTAACGTGGTCGTGAAACGAAAGGTCTGTAAATCATGAGAGACCTGGAGCTTCACTCTTTCTGCATACCCCGTGAGAAACTCGGCGTGATGATATATGTATGTATGTAACCAGGTGACAAGCAATACGGTTGATGAGCTTGTTGAGCGTATAGGATGAAGCTCGTGCATGCTATTCTTTGTTAGTCACGCGTTTTCGACCTATAATATGAGAGGAATAGATAATCTATGGAATAAAAAATAACTCGTTCTGCATCTACTACAGCTTGTAGATATGTAATACTTACCGCAGGAACACAATATTACTGTATAAGGCGTATATAAAACAGTTGAGCTCGGTTCCAGCCCGTGACTAAAACAAGAGCCTGATTGGGTACTATTATTTTTATCGTCCTAGGGCTGAATGATTATCCCATTTATAAATCTATAAGTCTCTATTAACTACTTGTTACCGCCTGCCTTACTAAATTCTTGTCTATTTAACATTAATATTTCCCATACGGTTGAACAAGTATTTGACACTACCAAACATATTTAGATTACCTAAACCGCGAGGAACTGTTTGTAAATGTAACCAATTGCGTCGGCTATGTAAGGTGAAGTCACCTCGTTGTCCATTGGAAGATAAGGCGATTGCATAATTACTGCAGTATCAGGTGATACTGATAATGTTGCTTGAATATAAACGGTTCTTTTTGCAAATTGGACAATCACGCCAAAAGACAGTCCTTCAATATTTTCTATTCGTTCCTCAAATAGGTATTTTCAAATCGATTAGTAGTTCCTGTCATGAAGCGCGTTCAAGCAAATAAAACTCTATCTCTTTATTATATTTAGATAAAAAAACAGGGTTACAATCGGCGCTATAGTGAAGCGAAACCAGGTTGTTCTAATGCTCGAGTACGGTGATAGGATCTTAAGGAATATTACACTCTAAAGTCATGCTATAATATGGCTTGTTTCATGCTTGGAACTTCGATGAATGGCAGAGTTTATATAGTTTCGTATAGATGATACTGGTTACTTTCTGAACATAAATACTCCAGTCTAAGAACGTTTACCATTTTTAATTCTATTGTGGGTATGTTAAAGGTAAGCAGAACGGCTAATGACACATTTCAGAGACCTCTCAGGCACTACTCAAATTGAATTTCTTCTTAGAAGTATATAAATGCGTCTGTACGGCAAGAGGGTTAAGATCGGGGCTTGAACCTACATATACACTACAATTTGGACTACTGCCATATTCACTGGTTCTAGCTCTGCAGTTTTCTGCGGCAGGCACTTTTAGTTTGGTCCCAATTACAGACGGAGATATCTCTTGTGGAATTGGTTACCGTATTAGAAGTCGTTAATGGAACTTAAACTTTGCATTCGTTAGCTATTGTAGAGCTATACATTTCGGAAAGTTTGGTATTAAATTATGCCTTATAACATCATACTTGAACGTTTGTTTGTTTTGCTATTTAGTAAACACTTGCCGCATTGAATGAGTAAATCTATAAGTATCACTTGCCTTACCTCGCGTTTCGAATATTAATAAGTATTAAGAATGAATAATAAGACGAATCACTGTGCTAAAAGCATATGGTGGACGACACACTTGGATTCGTTATACTATACATACAAAAGGTGCGATCACTTTGTAAAGGAGGCTATGTACATACTTGTGTGCACTTTTTGGTCTACAAAAAGATTTTAATAAGGAGATCTCTCGCTTAATCGTGGGTAGTCTCTCAGGTATACGCGGAATATCGTCTTGAGACGTTTGCGAATTTCCGACCCTATAGTTTCGACACTAGTGGCATAGATGTGTAAGTAGTGCGTGGTGTGGTGTGTCAGGGCAGCGCAAGTATGGCGGGCCGCCGCCGGGCTGGGAGGGCGGCACGCCGGGCGCCGGGTGCGAGGTGTTCTGCGGCAAGATACCCAAGGACATGTACGAGGACGAGCTCATCCCGCTGTTCGAGCGCTGCGGCGCCATCTGGGACTTGCGCCTCATGATGGACCCCATGACGGGCACCAACCGCGGCTACGCCTTCGTCACCTTCACCACGCGCGACGCCACGCAGCGCGCCGTGCACGAGGTAAATACCGCACGCTCGCACACCACACCGATAGCATCGACACTTGTCCGTCCGTCTTCAGCGGAGGTAAACAACGTGCGCCAATGGATTTTGAGACCTATCGTGACGGCTTAGTAACCAGTTTGCGTTATCAATTTGTTTACCTCCACTGAAAATGGTCTCTATTAAACTTTACCTACAATACACGTCACGTAAGTTTGCGACTAAGGCGTGAGCACTAGGCGTACCATACATTTTAACTCTAGAACTTTACCTAGTATCTGAAGTGCAATACACCGCAGTCTAAAACTCACGTGCAAATAATTGTGCCAATCTATTTATATCTCTTACTATATTGACGTTTATCCGTCGCGATAGTCTTGCATTGTTACAATATTTATCAGATCGATTCGTACATGAAATCAGTAAAAAAAAAAATTTTAATAAAACACCCAATGAATATAATAACAATGGACATCGCTTAGGACATATATATATGCGAAATCATTATTGGATGTTGTTGCCGGATAGAGTGGTACTACGTGTTTAGCGCAATAATACCAACCGATTGCCAATACTATGAGGCAAACGTGTTAAATACACACAATAAATGAATGAGTAATGTTTAATTAAGAGTATTTATGTCTGTGCCAATTGTATTCAGTGGTATGTACAAGTAGCGTTAGTCACGTCGCATTAATACCGGCGCTTTTGAATTGGACGTACCACTCTGTCGAACGAGCAACTGTACAATGTCGTAGTATTGTTGAACAAAACATTTGATATCAAAATATCCGATCGGTGCTGTCCGCGAACACTCATGATACGAATTGTTGCACCAGTCCTCGTGCACACTTCGTGATGTTACCGAGCACATCTGTACCGATAGGCACACACCACTCTGCATCGTACCGTGTTAGATCAACGCCGAACGATTCAGATGACCCTTCCGTATCGAATTGGTAACACGAAATTGTACTCTTAAACGTGGTATTGACGCTTGCGCGCGACACAGAGTTTCTTGCCAGATATTACGCCCAACTATATTTGCGAGTTACTTGCGGAAAACTTGCGAGTTTCTTGCAAGCGTGAACACCGCCTAAGCTTCATACCTCAAATTGTTGTGGCATAATTTGTCTTTATAATTGGTGTTTATTATATTAATTGGTGTACCTACATGGATTTGAAACAAAATTCATTCTAATTTGACATCTACTTTCCAGGTGACTCGCCGAATGTTTAAGTATAATCCCTTGAAAGATTAACTGAATCACAGCACTTAGTAGCCAAATGTTTGGCCACTTGTACTGCTGCGTATAGTGTACCAACCAACGTGTAGGCAAACTCATTGAGACCAATTCAATTATACATGTTTATTGCATATCTGGCCTTATGGTTCCGATATCGTCGCTAAATGACCAGCTGGCGATATTGATTCTTATCACCACTGTACAGGATTGATAATTAAGTGGGGTTAAAACGAAGTAGCCGTATGCCTAAGTGGCGCCGCAGACTGAGACCAAGTTTTGTCAGACTTGATTATCGGTTTTATGTTATTAGTCTGATTCGGGTTAACGTCGCCAGCTATATGATGTGCCGCTAAAGGCACTGGCCACTTACCTTAAATAAGTCTATATCAAGTGTGAGGATACAAAGTCGAGATGAGATTGCCAAAGCAGTGGTGTCCAAACAGGCCTCACTTGCAAGACTACTGGTTACCAATGGCCAGTATTCTTGTAAGTCCCCAATCATTTGCCTGTCGAATATATTCACAGTCACATTTGGGAGATTTAGACATAAGCTTATTCTATCATTTATATCGCATGTCATTAATATCCCACTGACTGCGGCAATTTGCGTTCCACCCTGTGACACTGGGGCGGCGACTAAGGGCTAAACGGTTAATAAACGCCACAGTTACTTTAATATGTCAATACACAGAGATTCACGATTTCTGCTTATATTTGACATTTGACGTGTAATCCTTGTCCATGTTTGTCCAATAACGAGTGGCCGGCGAGGCGACGCAAGCAGCCGCCGTCGCAATATATTTATATATATATAATCACTGATTTGTGTAAACGTGCAATCATAACCACACCCGTAAACTGATCAGCCTTGCTTGTCCTACGACATCATCCTGTTCTTGTTGCACCTCGTTAAATTTTAAGTTGCTTTAATTTTTATTTTTGTTACCATCACACTTATATTCGCTTTTTTTATTTTCACTTCATCAAACGGTCCACTTACAGGGTTAACTTAATTGGCTTCGAAAAGTTCTCGAACTGAGAATTTAATATATCTCAGGCTCTCCTCTTTGCTCAGTACAACACTTTCGGCTTATCATCCAAAGTACAGTTAACTCATCACGATTGGCTCTAACCGTCATCACGTCATCCCCGAGCGCCGCCGCCGTCCGCCGGCTACCACCGGCACTGACCGGGCCCGACCGGTACTAACCGGCTACAACCGGGCACGACCGGCCTCGTCCGGCTCCGATCGCCCGCGACCGGTTCCGATCCACGACGGCTTTCGGTTACCAAACGACGCTCTTTTCAAAATTGTTCCCTTGTTATTTTTCCCACAGCTCGATAATCACGAAATAAAACCTGGGAAGACTCTGAGAATTAAGATTAGCGTACCGAATCTGCGACTTTTCGTCGGCAACATTCCCAAGTCTAAAGGCAAAGAGGAGATACTGGAAGAGTTTGGTAAATTAACAGGTAAAGTGTCACTCGAATGAATTACGGAGTTAATAGTTGTCGGGTTGAGTGCGTGGGGCTTGGTGTGGACCGCTGAGGGTGCCCCGCTTGCGTCCCGCTTGTCCCCTCCCGCCGTCTCCAGTCATTGGGCCCGGGCGCGGCCGCCGCAGCGCGACCCGGCCTGGCCGTTGGCTATTCTCCCTCGAATTGTTCTTGCAGCTGAATGATTATGAAATTCGAAAGGGGAAAAAGATTGGCGTTACCGTTTCCTTTAACAATCACCGGTTATTCGTGGGGAATATCCCTAAGAATCGAGATCGGGACGATTTGTTTGAGGAGTTTACTAGGCACGCACGTAAGTCCTTGTCGAATTCATAATAAGTGCTATTCGGTTTAACTTGACCGCGACCGCGGGGCACGGTGAGGCAGCTTGCTGACAAGCTCCGGGCTGAGGGAGAACTGGCGAAGAACGAAAATATCACGCGATACTGCCGCTCTTTACCACCTACCGCGCGCGCACACATACGTACTTGTCAACTGAACCGCCGAAGCAAACTCTAAATATCTCATATTTATGAAGCAACCCCGTGACTTGGTAATAACGTAGTGTCGGGCGTGCGTGTGTGTGTGCGCGTGCGATCGTGCATGTGTGTCACCGTGGGCCGCGGCGCGCTGTGTTGCATTGTAGACTTGACCGAGTGTTAACCTGACGATTGGCCTCTGCCTCGAGAATGCTCACTGGTAATGACTGGAGAAACTTGCTGTTGTACTCTAGAATAGACTTCTTCAGTACCGTATATGTTCTCCTGGAATATTGTTTGATTTGCTTCATATTTAGTAGCGTTAAAGGAATGTAAAGGGGTCGTGGGAGCTTTTTGATTGTTGGTGCGAGCTCTTCGCGCTCTTACCCTCCTGGTGTGATTGCAGCTGGACTGATAGAAGTTATAATATATAGTTCGCCCGATGACAAGAAGAAAAATAGAGGGTTTTGTTTTTTGGAATACGAGTCTCACAAAGCTGCGTCATTAGCAAAGCGTCGACTGGGCACCGGTAGAATAAAGGTATGGACTGTTCAAACTATACATATTTGGTGGTGCGTGTGACGATTTGTGAAAGATTCTTGTAAAGTTTCATTAAATTGAGATGGTATATTTTTTCTTTAAATTAACGTTTCATGATATCGTAATAGGATGTTACGATTTTATGCTTTTCTAGGCTTTGACCAAAACTAAAAGATTCAGTCTAATTTCAGAGAGGCTGTGATTGTTTTGTATTCTGACCATTATTGACGAGATCTCGTTCATGCTAGGTCTAGCCTGTACGTATCATGCATGCTCTCTAATCAGGTGAGTCGTCAATGTTTCATTTGTGTGTCCAGGTCTGGGGCTGTGATATAATAGTAGATTGGGCCGACCCGCAAGAAGAACCTGACGAGCAAACGATGAGCAAAGTACGTTTATCATCATTATTATATTTAATTATTTTTTGCTTTTTATCTTTATCTTACCACTAGTACATACTTAGATTTTTTGCGGTTTTTAGCAAATTCTCTATTCCATTCTCTTCGTCTCAATCCCGTCATTACATACTGTGTGATATTGTCTATTAATATTTGATATTACTGGTTTGTTAATTTATAAGCACTTCACATCAAATTGTGCACTAAACTGCTGTTAATGAAGGATAATATTCAATTGCAGGTGAAAGTATTGTACGTGAGGAACCTAACGCAAGACATCACCGAAGAGGCGCTGAAAGAAGAGTTTGAACACTACGGTACCGTCGAGCGTGTTAAGAAGATCAAGGACTACGCCTTCGTGCACTTTGAAGACCGGGACTGTGCAGTTAAGGTAAGCAATTAATTTCTATGTTGTAGAATTTTTACTGTAGCAGTAGGAAATGTTACAAATATTATAATATTATTACCTCTTACAACCTAAGCCTAAACTATTGAGGGGATTTTATTGATTCGTTATGTAGATGTCACCGCAAATATAATTGATATGGCGTGAGAGGTTGGCTACTGCTCCCATGTCCCCGCAAGCCCCTGGCATCGAGCTCT
The DNA here is from genome assembly GCA_016069955.1 of Drepana arcuata. Lineage (NCBI taxonomy): Eukaryota > Metazoa > Arthropoda > Insecta > Lepidoptera > Drepanidae > Drepana > Drepana arcuata. The sequence continues at coordinate 29,414 of JACCPG010008862.1, forward strand.
ACAAATAGGCCGTTGCCCCGATCTACGCCGCGCTACGTGCTCTAAAGCAGAGGTGGCGTAGCTTGCGGGACTAAGAGTGATACATTGATACACTTCGACAATATGCGTTATTATATTATTATCATATCTATTACGCGTTTGGCGAACAATGCATGTGTGTTTTGTTTTGCGATAACTTCATAATTTGTATGTAGTGAACATTTCACCTACACACCAAAACGCTATATCGTTTGTATAAAAAGTAGCGTTAACAAACATATATATTGATAAAAAGACGATGTATAATGCTCCGTAATCCCTGGGCAGGCGATGCAAGAACTCGACGGCAAGGAGTTGGGCGGCGCGCGGCTGGAAGTGTCTCTCGCCAAGCCGCCTTCTGACAAGAAGAAGAAGGAAGAGATCCTGCGCGCGCGCGAGCGGCGCATGATGCAAATGATACACGGACGGGGCGGGTACGTACACGTCACACACACTGCGCTCGGCGCGTCACTTGACCATGCGCCACTATCGATTTATTCTACTATCACCCTTATTGCATGCGGAATAAAAACTTATTGCCGCCAACATTCTTCAAGTAACGCGCCGAGCATTTTAAACACTTTTAAACACTAAGAATATACGTAGTGATTAATAAAGTATCTAAGTTTTCGTGAAGCCATTACGAATATGAACAAAATGTAAGTCGCAAGTGTTTTCTTCTGTTTATGACTCAAGCGTGTCTCTCTGTGACTCTGTGCTCTGCTGGTATTGGCAGACCTACTGTTTGTAGATAAATCATGGGACAGTCCAAATCAGTGGTATATCTGTATGTAAAGTGGCGTACAATTATACTATGGCCTATGACTTGAGTTTTAGGTCTGCCTGTGGCATGCTTATTACGTGGGCGTTTCTCATACGATTAATCCACCTTTAATTTATAGAGCGAGAACGCTTGACATGTAAGGCAACACACAGTGCTATCTATCCCTAGAAGAGCAGTGTGTTTTACAAAGAACTGCGGTGTGACATCGGCGTTGCAACTTTTATAATTGTGAATTTGTTACTAATCGTCTAATGTAGTTTTTTCCCCAGATTCTTTCATCTGACTTGAAATACGTCTTAGATACTTCTGAGCAGCACCACTTTTCGTTTTAAATAGATCTTATCAGAGCGACTAAAAGAACTCGCGAAGTCGTAACGATATTCTGTGACTAGGTAGTCGTATCACAGTACGGGGGCTAGTCAGTATACCGTATAGTGGTGTAACCCGTGGCTGTTAATGTCAGATTTGATTGGTGCAGCTGCTCGCCGGTGCACGGAGCCATGCGCGGGCGCACGCCGCAGCCGCAGCCGCGCCCGCCCCAGGCGCGCGGCGACTACGGTACGTACGCACACGGTACACACACACACACACACACATACATACACACGACACACGCGTACACACACATACACACGACACGCACCCACACGACACAAGCACACAACTAGAACACGCTAGACAGGCATCCTCCAAAATAAAGCAGATACTTCAAGCCAGTATTTTGATCATTGATTTCTGATTCTTGCGTTTTTGGTGGATTGTCTTTAAGGGGACTCGGGTGATCAACACGACGCGAATGTATAAATATGGCATTGATCGAATAAAATAATCTATAAATTTTGCTTCTGCGCGCGATTCCCCTTATATTGATAATATTATAAACGTTTGGCAGACGACAATGCGCTCTTCGAGTACACAACGTATTCATTTTATATTCGGCCTTCATAAGCCATAACTTACCCAATTTGAGTCCTCTATGCAGTGTTAATAATAATTAAAATCAGTCAAGCGTTTATTCGAAAAGACTGCACTCAACTCTAGGTATCGGATAGGTGAAGGGACTCCATTTATCGATGTACATAAACTATTGTGTCATAAAGACTCCCTCCATCAGTCCGCATCGAAACCCTCGACACGTATACAGTGAAGTGACACGGTGTGGTCTCCACGGCACACTCGCACATTCCGCTACTTATCCCTTACTAACAACATGGCCGATGCTATATACTCCGACACGTTCTAGGTGTGCCTTCTACACTACATTCATTGGTTTCGCGGCAAAGTACGATGAAACTCTCCAACTTTCTCTGTTTATCAAGTGTTACACACATAATCTTCTATTGCTTCAATGAAGTGTAGTTTGCTACAAGCTACAAGGTGGCGAATCCTCGCGAATCGAAATATGGACATATAGCAGCGGCCCCGTATATGTCAATTAACGCTATTCTTTAGGCTAGTTAATAAAGACAGCTCAGACTAGGATCAGTGCATGGTTTCGGGACGGATGTCACTACGACAGTCTGAGGGCCCGACATCGTCACCCCAGTATAGTGATAACAATATTAACCGATGCATGCCTCATATGTCCAACGCAGCTAGACGTGACGTCTGTCATACGCTTAGGTAGATTCGGTGGTGGTTCAGTCGCATACATTAACTCAAGGTTACACCATATGATCACTCATGGAAACCAGCATGTTGGATGAAACGGAAGTTTTTGTGTGAAGTATAGTGACGTGTGTCAAGGATGCATGCTGTCGTCGGAGGTCTGTTTGTGTGTGTGTGTGTGTGTGTGTGTGCGCAGTTGGGTGTCGGTGCTAACGTGTGTGAGCTCGATTTAGTAACTCAAGATCTATTGCGGTACATGAAATACTAAGATTGGCTTTTCATAGCAACGTTTTATGCACATCTTTCTATAAAGCCTAAAGTATAACACAACTCTTGAAACAACTGTTTCAGTTGCCAGTATAGTTGGGGATTTGATTGTATATGTTAGGTTCTATAGATGGATGTACATAGTAAGACGTTGTCGTGCCAGATAGTCGGTACTGTGTGTTGGTGTGGCGCAGTAGGTCCGCCGAGCATGTTGAGTGATCTTTTCCCGGTACGAGTGCGTGGAGGCTCGCCATCGCCCGACACGAGGTAGCTTGTAAGTTAGCGTTAGTTTAGCTTAGCCTCTAAAAGGCCTGTGTTGTGTGTTTATAGATTATGATTACGACTATTTCGGGTACGGTGATTACCGAGGTGGCTACAATGAGCCATTTTACCGGTACGATGAGTTCTATTTTGATTACGCGGGGCCACCGCAACCGTCCGCCGTCCGCCAGCCTCCGAACAGACCGCAACCGGTGGGTCCCACACACACTCACTAATGTTATCACTCTTATTTACTAGTCACTAGTCGCTGTACTCATCATTGTTCTATCGAGTTTTTGAGTTGCCAAATTTTTATTCATCTTACTATTGTTTTTGTAAGTTACTTGTTTAATCCCACCCTCGAATGGAGTTAGTGACTCGGTAAAGGCGGTAGTGTGTAGGCCTGACGGTGGGGATGCACCGCGGCGGGCGGGCGCGCCGCCGCAGCTCGGATGTTTGCCGGGAAAAGTGTAGCGGGCGCGGGGTGGCTGTAGCCGAGCTCACCATCAGGTCTATATGCCTGTGGCCACTCCGACTAACATGCCCACCACCATTCCCAGCCCATTGGATCATTTGCACTGCGACTGCACGCTTGGTCACGCTTGGTCACGCCACCCCCACCCCCTCACACCCCCCGCTCCCCGTAGCGCTTGCTTGCTTGCTATCTAACCCCTAACCGCTGGAGCCTCGCCACTCCTCGGCACGCGGAATGCTATCCCGACGCTTGGACGCTCCAGTAATGTTGTATAATTTCTCGTTGTTGCAACGAGGTAGAGAATATGTTGAGAAGACTTACTGACCCGCTTGGTAAATGCCTCACCCCAGGACGACGAGCTCGGTCTCGGGCCCAACTCGCTTTACTACGATCTAACCGGAGGCATTCAGGTACCGCGACAACACTCCATTAATACACACCATCTGTTCATGTCGTCTAGATGTTAGAACTAGTTCCTATCTATTGACTCTGCTCAAGTTACACTATGATTTTAGTTGCGTATGAACAGTTGCACGATATTATACGGTTGGCAAACATTGTACATGCCAGTTTAATGCATTGTGCATGTTTGTTTCAAATACCATGAAAATGGCATGGTCTAGACAACGTAGTGTCGTGCGATAGGTTGCATGCCTCTTATTTTCATAATGTCAACGAAGACCTTAGACTTAGATGTAGTTGCCTACTATTATAGTACATACCTAGTAGTACCACAAATATCGAAACTTCTTTAAAAGCGGCCACCATTTTAATATTAATTATTATAAAGACTAATAAAAGAAAGATTATTATATATTATTATACTATGAAAACATTTTCCCATTGAAGCGAATTGCTTGGGATATATTTTTTCGGTTCCATTTCCCCAAATACACAAACCTCGTAACCGATATGTATAATAACACAAGATTATAATCGTTATAGAGCACACACACGATATATTTAGATTTTGTGGTCGACTCGACTAAATGAAACGCCTGTTACTTTACTCGTACGTGAAACGGCACGTTATTTTATTACACAGTGGATTATTCCACATCTTAGTGGATCATTTATTGAACGAATTTTCGAAATCTCTCGGCTTTGATACAAATTATAGCACAGGGTTGACATTATTTAGGCTCCTGCCCTCCCAAACACAATGAAGCTACCTGCTAGTTAATTTCGTAGGCGTCATTTACTTTATATCCTCAATTAGAATGTTAGACCAGATGGCAGAGATGTATCGTAAAAAAAAACGCGTCTTTTGCAAAGTCAGGATCGCATGATCAAGTTCGAAGTGTTGTCTGAACATTAGTAGGTAAGGTAGATTAGTGGTATTCGGGTACCGAGTTCTGTAAATGTCGTACACGTCTGCACAATTTAGAGAGATATTCGAAGCCTTATGTATTATCAGCACCGTTGCCAAGTCTATCTCCGCCGAGGCGGTATACCTACATGTTTCCCCACAACTTCGGGAGTCTTGTGGGAAGACGTGATGGTATAAGAAGGCATTGTCGAACAGAGTCGAACATAGGTAAATAATATTACGTCGGGACTTTACATTTAGATAATTTTTTTTGGAGATGACTTTATATTAGCTGGTAAAGCGTGTCCTTTTAATTTGAATGGGCTGTAATGTGATGCAAATACGATTATATATTTCCGCATGATACTTAGTGATTGGCAAATACACATACTTTTACAATTTATTAAACAACTAATTGTACTAATTGGGCTTTTCAAAGTAGAGTTTAAGATTGCGTTATTGTTATTATTTACTTGCCATGACGTGTGACCGAAAAAATTGCCCTAAGTATTTTCCGTGTAAGTTTGGCTTAGTCAAAATGGCATGGGATACCTATTCCGATGCGATCTCTCAAGTGTATATAGAAGACCTACCTATTTGACAAATACAGGGCTCCTTGATATGGGGATAAGTTCGGTCGGACACGTCCTAGCAATTAGTATTGTATTAGCAATGTCGTAGAGTCTGCATTCTGGTTTCCCGATAAAATGTCAATTGAATCGGGGAATTAAAATGCAGTGTAATCGAATTAGTTAGATGAGTACGATACACCACCCTCTGCCCTACGGTAAGCAGGCACAAGTTGTAATATATATTGCTCTGTCAGGCAGCAGGGCTTAGAATGCTGGGTGATTGACCGATTATGATGGGAGGCCCCAAACCTTCGGAGGCATGCCACTATTAGAGTAGAAGATATCTGTATATAACTAGCTTTCTAGTGAATCGTTAGTAGTCAGCAGTTAATTCTGAAAGTAAATGTAAATTTTGAAGTATGCTTTGTGTCGCCGAGCCTAGAGGATACTAATGTTCTTGGCTTACTTGATAATAAAATTTGAGGCTAGACACGAGTCATCTATGTACGTAGCTATTCATCAATCGGTCAGTCATCGAGCGACGATGGAGGTGTAAGTACTCCTTGGCACTTGGCAGTAGTTGTTACGATGGCCGTGTGATGTGGTCAGGCTGGGTCATGTGGGACGGGCGGTCGATGGGCGCGGCGCGGGGCGGCGCCGGCGGGGGCGGGGGCGGGGGCGGCGGGCGCGGCTGGGGCCCGTGGTGGTGCTCGGCGCGCCGCCCGTGGCCGCCGCACGCCCAGCGCCATGCGTGGCCACCAGCGCGCCAAGCCAAGTTTACCAGGTACAGTGCACAACATCACCCATACATACCGATACACCAGTCGCGTCTTATACCCCGCGTAAGCAAATCTCTGGTATCACATCACCATATCATTTATTTGTAAATTATAACCGTATTTTGTGTTGATAAATATAAAAGGAAATAAAAATTGGTTGCTTAAAATCGGTCTTATCGCAGAAGTGATATCGATCAGTCAACCTAAGCGTTAAGTCATTTAAATTTTGATTGAAACAGGCAGCATTCGCAAAGAACATAATATGTTCAGGTTAAACAGGGAGTCAGATTTTACAAGCCGTGGTGGCCGAGTGGTTCGATCAGTTGCCTGCGACACATTGATCGCAAGTTCGAATCCCGACTGTACCAATGAGTTTTTCTGATCTTAAGTACAGTGATTAGTCACACCACGAGCTTTACGGTGAAGGAAAACATCGAGAGGAAACCTACATACGTCTGAGAAGAAATTCAAAGGCGTATGTATAGCCGTGCTTGAGTAACGGCGATGGACTCGCCATCTATCATGTTGGCACCTAATATACCTCTGGCGGAAAGTGGGTGTGTGGGTATTACCTATACACCTCTGCCTACCCCTTCGGGGACCCTTGTAGAAGGCGTGAGGATATATTATTAGATTTTACATTAATACTGTTGCGGGGGACGCTTGTTGGTTTCCTTGCAGAGTTTACAGAGGTAGGACTTGGCTGATAATGAGGTATTACTAAACAGTAAGCCAATATCGGTATCTGTTTAGTTAATATTTGGTCACAACCCATTTAGAGTCCTCTACTTAGCTGGATGTGGTTTCAGGATTTTAACAAGTTCGGCAGAATGAATGATTGTTTTGTCTCTACAATTTGACTGCGTACTGACCCTTTTGTTGTGTCATGCACAAAAAAATGGTGGCAAAGATCAAACAATTGAATACGTCACATTAACAGTCGATATACAAAAAACATTGTTTTTAAATAGAAATATTACATTTGTATCAGTTTACGAACGTAATAAAGATGACACAAGTTTGACAATCACGTATGATACCTGGTCATACGCTATATGAGCATTGCAAATAATGTAGTACAAAGAACGTTATCTATAAGATGGAAAAAGTTTAACCAAATTCTAAATTCAATTGGAAAATATTGGACTCCTCTCTCTCGGTTGATCTCATTGTTTCCTAGATCCTAAATCCTTTCCTTTTATTTCAGCGTGTTTGATGGTTTGCGTGTAATCTGGATTATAATTGCTTTATCGGTAACTACCCCTCATATTTCCCACTCATATCTTTCCTTAGGGCTACCACAAACTTGTGCGACTATTTATGTAATCAACGGATTTTTTGAGCTCGATCGAGTGAACGAGTCCATATTTTCTAAATTTGGTAGTAAGTTTGTGGGAGTGCCTCTTGGTCACAATGGTCATAAAATTTGAAAAAATATATAATAATAATGGTCCGGATCTATCAGTATATTACAATTCGGTTATATTCCCATTCCTATGGAATAGGCCAATCGCATTTGAATATACTCTTGGGACTAACCCTAGCCAGTTAACGTGTTCCTAGTTGATCCTACCTTTATATACAACCTGTACATTGTCATAGATTCTATAACGGTCTTTAAATAATCTAGTTGACGACGGTAAGTCGAAATACAGCCAAGCCTTTATTTCGGCTTATGTCTATGTAAGTTAAACTTAGTAGCAGTATTTGCATTCCTGTTGCTAATTTACTGCCAAATGGTGTCCGGCACTATTTGGACACTTATAAAATTCATATGTGAATTGTTGTTAGTGTCATGGACATCTTTGGCGGTTGATTGGTACGTGAAATATAAAATCTCTATACATATTCAAATTAGAGAAAAGAGGATAGCAACAGATGGAACATGGCCTGTAGTGTCACACCCACCGTTTTGGTCACTTCTATCTGTTGTCCTCGTGTTGGTGGTGCAGTCGAGTGAGGTGCGGGTTCGTGGGCTGTGTTACAGGTAAACGTAAATACGACGGGGGTCACCAGAACACTGGGGGGGAGAGGAAGCGGCGGCTGGGCGCTATGGCGGCGGCGTGCGGGTGGGACGCGGGCAGCTAGCGGCGGCGGCTGGCGGCGGAGCGGGCGCCGGGCCCCTGCCCCGGAGACTACAAGCGCGGCAGGGGAGCCCTCGGCGCCCGCGAGCGGGGCCCCGCACCCGACGGTTACGTTTACGCCCGGTCCTCCCCTCCAACCGGAGGATCGATCCACTTTTTTTCTATATATGTGTTTTTTATTTGATTTTCAAGTTTTCGATTTTGTATCGCATCGATTCCGTAAAAATCTTAAAGTAGGACGTTATGAAATGTTTGGATAGTAAGTTCCCGTTATGCTTATGTTTCGCTCGGCGGCGAGTGGTGGCGCCGAGGGGCGCGCGCCGGTTGCCTGTTGGGCGCGCGCTCGGGTCGCGGACCCGTCGACTGTCTGTTTTTTTAATACATGTTATTCGATATATTTTATTCCTGCGAACGCATTTTGCGATGTGATGTGTATTTTAGCAGTAATTATTATATTATAAGGAGTTTGACTGTTGTTTTTTGACATACTTACAACTTAGGATACTTGAGAATGAATTAGATGGAATGAAGTGAACTCTCGACGACTGTAGCGATTACGGCTAAAATAAAAGCACCTGTACTCGATAACATTTCCCAACTGTACTCCTGCTTAAGTTTTTTGCTTTATTTTTATTACATATTTCCCCTTAAAATACATTAGTGTGAGGACGTAGTATTGTAAAAGTTCAGGATTTCTGTAATGTTTATTATGCTGTACTAAACTTAATTTGTATTTCGCCCATATGGCATACCCATGTACTGTTAGAGCTCATGACTTGTATCAATCTTGTATCAGTTTAATGTGGAATAAATTTGCAAAACTGTGTTTGCCTTATTACACTACTTGTTTTCTTTGTATCTTTGTATTTCTAAAGTAGTTCTTTCGGGTTGTGTTCGATATTATTGTATGGAAACGTACCTCAAAAGCCTCCAAGGATATTTTGTAGTGTCTGTAAAGTGATCGTATCACAAGTCTTATTCAATTATCTCATGCCGCAAAGCTGATCAAGCTTATTTCGGACAAAATTAAAATGGCGTCTACATATAATACATCATTGGCGTCTGCTAGTAATATGTCGTATCGTGTGCCGCCAACGTACAGAAAGAAATGGCCGTTCCCAGGTCTAACGTCTCTAAGAAGGAAGTAGGTTCAATAAAAGTCTGTGATACGTTGTATGTATATTGTATTAGGGTGCGCGCCGCTGAGTGTAGGTCACACAGTGTGCGGGGGCGCGGCGAGCCTGGCGGCGGGCGGGCGCGGCGGCGGACGCGGCGGCGGCGGCGGGCGGCGCGGCCGGCGACGGCGTTGCAGGCCAGCCCGCCAGCGCCAGCGCCGCCGCGCCGCCCGCGCCCGCGCCCCAGCCCCACGCCGCGCCGCCGCCGCCCGCCGCCGCCTCGCTGCCGCCTGCCGAGACCACGCCCACGCACTGCACCGCAAGCCACCACCCAACGACACCCTCCCGAATTCCTTATTCCATCTACATACATGCGTGCCGTTTCATGCATATCGATTCCACACTCGCCCCTAACACTATTCGTCGGGTCCTAATGACGGAAAACAGGATCGGAATTCAGAAGGGCTTTTGTAAACGATATCGGAACTCAGAAGGGCTTTTGGAAAATGGGAATGTCTCGTAAGATTTTATAATATCTATGCAGCATTTTTGATGTTACCTAAGTATTTATTTGAGATATATCTGGAGAGCTGAATCGGCATAAATTAACAGGAACAGAAACAAAATTGCCTCATTTATTTGTTTTTTTATGCATTCTCCTGTTACTATTACAAACACTAACGCTTAAGTCATGTTGCGACCCAGTTTAATTATTTGTTGAATTTATGAGTCATACTTTTTGAAGACGATGATTTTATTAATCAATAGTTTTATTTATTTCATTTGCTTCATAATATTCAATGATTATACAGCGAGTCTTAATCGTTAGTTCGGGGCGTAATATCATTGAGTATTATAAAATTTTTGATTCAGTTTAAAAATACACATCTACTAATTTTAAATTAACTTTTACAACATGCATCATCCATCATTTATAGTTTAAATATTTAAACGATAAAAGCGTACCTATATTTAGGTATTTGTGGTGAAGCGACGAAAATCAATACATTTTTAAATGACAGTAGGCAAATGATCCTATAAAAAGCAAAGTTGAATAAGCCCCACATAGTATGTTTTACTTTTCTCAAGGATTATGGTCTTTCAAGCTCGATTTCGCTACGCTAAATTAATTCCGTCATAATATCCTTGTACCGACCCGTAGTATTAACGTTATGTTATAGTTAAAGTTATGTTGTACAACAAATATTTTTGTTATTGATGTACAATTAACCCATCTCGAAAGCGATCATGTAATGCTTTTCCATGACAATTGACTAGCGTACCTAATAAAATTTCGTGATTAGTATTGACAAGTAATTAAATAGATAACAGCTCACAGCAAATCATAAAAAGTTACCTAAACTCTGCGCAAGACACGGGGCTACGAGTTGAGAAAAGCATGACTAAAGTTATATCCACTGGGTTCTTTACGTCACCCGTGAAAGCCAGTTTGGTCCTATTTGATTTATGTACGCTAGAGTCGCCGTTTAACTTCGACCAAAATTTGCTTAGTGGACGTAATGAACCCAATAGAAAACGGCGGTGGCTAAAGTAGGTAAAGCTTGAAAGTTCGTTGCGTATGAGGCGGGCAGCGGGCGGGTTCATCGACTGCAGTGGACTCACGTAGTTAGCGCGAGACGGCGAGCGCGAGCGTTAGCGCGACCAAGGCGGCGCGGCCGCCGGCGCGCCCCGCCGCCGCGCCGCCTGCGCACAGCGCCGCGTCAACACCACACGCCATTACCCACCGCGACGACGGATGCTCATGGGACTATTCTATTACGTGACTGACCACTATAATCTCTTATTCTTATCCACATTGGAATTTATTATTTAAATTTATTATAATAATAAATTCCAATGTAGCAATGTGGAAGTTGGCTACAATCGGGGTACAGAAAACCTTCGTCAGTTTATAAAACAATTCCCTAAATCCATATAATCTTGTACCTCTATAGAGTAAAGCATATCTCAGTATATATGTTATCAAGGGTCACTATGGTATAGGTACACCTTTGACCTATAATCTATTTAGATTATAGGTCAAAGGTGTATATTTACCTAGTTAGATTACGATGTTCGAATGTTCTACTGAACTACTTGAAATGTTAATATTAACCCTGCAAAAGTCAACGCAATATTCAGTTTCGTTGACATGAAGGCATGACTGACTATTTGTCCTTGACGGACAATTTACATTTGTCAATTTCTTTAAAGTCGACATTTGTCGACTTTAAAGTGACGAGAATTTTCCTACCCCATTTGTACTATGTCAAAACTAAAATGTGTTCCTAGACGTGTCCCATGAGCAAGCGCTGTTTTATAGATTGCAGTACATGGCAGTTATCCGTGCCCATAGTGCGATGACTCAATGCAAGCTTTGTCCCGTCGGAATCATTTGAAACTTATCGATACAAAATCCTTAACGAACTCATATAAAACTACACACGGACACTGAAGATCTCTCCTGAGTCATCACAGTATTAGAATTGCGAAAGAACGAACAACACTATGGATTGAGAAGAAATAATGAGGAAATGATATTAATATTTAGAAAAATACAGTGAAGGGACCCGGTATGTAAATAAAAAGAGCTGTAGTCTTGCAACAAATTCAATATATTCTGCTAAGTCTAAACCACCAAACAGTAAGTATTCAATACTAGCGCCTACCCTAAAGGATACACAGGTGCATCCTCTGAGACAAAGATTGCATTGAACCGCATTAGAATAATATAATTAAGTACAGTGAGTATTATTTGTTTGTTTAGAATTATTAGTTAACAATTCTAAAGTGTTTATTTATATAATTTTACAACAGTATAAGTAGGTAACAGGACGGCGCATACTAGTGTCACGTGAGCGTAGGATTTTGAAGCATAACCAAATTTGATCGTATACTTTTAATCACATTTGAAAAGGGAACGAAAGCAATGTGACATTTACAAAATTTCGTTATTTTATGACTTTATGACGTCTCTTTCGCATTTGTAAAGCAGCAGTAGGTAATATGTAAGATAGTCTTTTAGGTATAGGTACGCTTTCGTGGCGCTGTATTTAAATGTCCAAGCTGGAGTAAGCAGTAGAAGCGTAGTGCAATAACACAGTAGGTACATTACTGCGTGAGTACATTTGCCACATCCGTGCACGTACTGCTTACTCCGGTATATCTACATGATTATATGTTTAATTTTATATACTTAATTCATAAATTATGTCCTAAACGTGACAAAATGCAACGGTGTACATACAAATCATAGTGGTGTGTGCAGTCAAGTGCCAATTGTATAATACAGTGTCTATCGGTGATTAATTTGGAAAATGTATTAAAATTTATTTATTTAGAAGTGAATTTGAATTCCCTACACTATAAGAAGTCTTACTCAACTACTGAACATGACGAATAAGATAAATCGATTGATTGATTAAACAGTTGAATATAAATGTACGACCTTCTAGCAGGCCTAATAAGTTTCCATAAGTTGAATCAGCTGCCTCTTCCTTATCCCTAAGAATTTTAAGAAGAATCCTACTTGAAGACGAGCTAAGATCATCAAATCAAACAGCGACGCCGTCCCAGAAGTCATAACCTGCAGTCTCGAAGGCTTTAAGTGAAAGACGACTTTTGTGAACAAGCTGTGATTC